>JANKYE010000225.1:32377846-32390335 GCA_032467995.1 Erythroxylum dillonii
TATCAGAGCAAGAGAGAAAATGCTCTGATTTAGTTCGGTTCTTCTAAGAGATTGGAATTCCGATACGGGTTCCAATAAAATTGTTCAAGTATATATATATATAGCTTATAAAAATGAAAAATACTCTACTTGAATGATACTTAGTGATCTAAACCACAAAAGTGTATGCAGCCTTAGCCATATTTTCATTTTAATGGTGGTTGATAGCCAATTTGTTTTTTCACTTAACAAACTACTTATTGTCACTAGCTATCAATAGTTGTCCTCCACATGAAATGATAAAATTACATATTTATCATTGGATATTTTAACATGTAATAAATGGTATTTTCTAATTATAATAAAATCATAAAACATGATTATAGTATTAATGTAATATGCCACTTACTTCGAGATTATATTAGACCATAAATTGACTTTAATAATCTAAGCATATGATGGTCTTAGCCCTTTTGGATGAAACTTACTTGTCGTACCATATAGATTCCTTTATCTAGTTCTTCATTTAAGAATATAGTCTTTGGATCCACTTGGGCATATCAAGATCTTTTCCAAATACTAAAGCTAGAATAAGTCAAACTGATATAAACCTCAAAGCAAATGAGAATTTCTTCTCATAATTAATATCTTCGATTGTGTGTATTTTTTTACCACTCGACACGCTTTGGATCTTTCAAATTTACCATCAGTATTTTACTTAACATTTAAAAAACACATTTGTTCTTGATAGCTACATGTCTTTTCGAAAGATTATCTAAGTCTTATATTTAGATAAAACTTATTAAAATTCATTTTTCTATTGATATAACTCATTCATCCTTAGTAAGACTAAATGGAGTCTTTTCATATTCCTGGGCTTATTATTTTCTTTTGGAACTACCATAAAGGCTATTTCTTTTAACTTTAGAATTGTATAAGGAATAATTTTCTCACAATATGGGTATAATGAAATTTTGAAAAATGAATCTCTCTACATTCATATTGCTCCCATTTAAATTCAAAAGTGATAAAGAGCTTCCACTGGGTTGCAATTGTCATTGATTAGAAATCAATTCATCATCTTCTAAATTGCTCCCACTTGGATCAATTGGTCTTACCTTATAATATCATTCTAATTCAATCTTTCATATAGAAATAAGTTTTGAACCACCTTTTCTTGCTTTGAGAAATCATTCTCTAAGAATGAGATATCTTATGAAAAAAATTCAATCACTTATTTATCACCTTGTTCACTTTTGAACATATATCCTTCATAATGCTAAAAAAAATTGCTTTCAAAGATACTCTTCTTCTCATTGGAACCTAAATTCCTAAACTTATAAGAGTGACTACGGTAAAAAAAACATATCATCAAGAAATCATATATGATTAATTAAGTCTCTTACCTAACCATATCTCGTATTGTTTTAGGATATGATTTCATAGGCATCCTATCAAGTATATATTTGATCATCTGTTGGTCCCCGTTTTTGAAGTCCAACATTCGGAATCATAAAAGCATGGAGGATTCATTTCTTATAACTTACTGAGCATAATTGAGGAACTTCCAATTGAAATTTCAAACCAGCCTCTTCAGAACATGTGTTCCCCATTAAATTACGATTCAAAAGACGTTATGGCTAACAGACCGAAGCATACTTAGGGAACATTTTCCAGATCACTACCCATTTGGTTTCTCAATCTTTCCTTCTCACAACTCATACCAGGATCACTCTTTCTACTCCTTCTACTCCTCATTATCAATAAAATCACATTTAATATCATTTATACCCGGAAGTTGTCAATGAATGAATGTACCACTTTTTATACGAAAACAATCAGTATTTAGGTGCATATATGCTAACATGATGAATGAGCAAGAAAATGCATTGACTAAATTTCTCTTTGAGCCCACATGTACTGAAATTTTGGGTCCTAACCTTTAATATAGGGATAGGATGTTACATTTCTCCCCCTTAATAAATTTTGTCCTCAAAATTTTCATCCGATTGATCAATACGGTAAAGGTGATAATTCCTCATATACTTCTCCATTTCCCATATACTTCATCACTCCAATACTCTCTTTCCATTGACCACAGTTGATAACTCAATATGTCCTTCAATCACTGATTCAACTATTACACTATCTTGACTATTTCATCGGTATATTTCAAATTACTCACAAATGCTGTCAATCTATCTTTGTCGATCATAACATTATTTCAGAACTTATTCACATATCAGAAATTATGAATCTAAAACCTTTTTCACCAGTAACACTAACTCATAAAAATTTTCATACAGATTAATTCATATAGCTTAACTTATCCTTTCTCCGAATCTGAGCACACCTTGCCAACGTCGTACTCACACAGACACTTCATCTGTACTTTGACAATTCACTTCTCTTTAGTGTAACACATTCAACTCTTATGTCCATTTCATTATATTCCATCTGTCCGGTGTTGATCCACCTCACCCATTTATTTTTTATAAGTCACTTTACTCTTATTTGCCATTTTTAAACACTTTTCATGTCAATCTAAAGGCGAACAACCCCTTACTGTCTTACAATGCCTCATAGAATATTTTAATGAGGTCACTATGATAACAATTGTTATACCTGTAGTTAGTTGGAACTATACATCAAACTCATATTCCTATGAACTCCAAAATACAAGCTTTAAGCACTTCCCTAACAGTTAGGACTATTGGTAATTCAAACATGTAATCACTCAGTCCTACATTCTTAGCCCTCAACTGCCCCTTTCGATGCGTTCCTGAGGATGTATATCATAGGTTTTTATCGCACTTTTCTAACAATCTCTTAACTCAATCGTCTTTATCGAGTACATATACTTCTTATTTCAACCCCCCAAATATCATTCTTTTGATTCCACTCGAAAGTTCGGATTCGTTTTCAATTCTGCTCGGGGACTTACAATTCTGAATCCTTAGCTTTTAGGCTTTCTTACTTCTTTCCAGAAAAATTGATCTAAAATACACTTCATTTTGCCCCATATTTCACTTAACATTTTGCACTCTTCATTGCACTAGATTTGGCAACCTCAATATCTGAATTTGCATTATTTCATTATAGAATTGTCTGTTCAATGTGTCAGATTACACACTACCCTTACCATTATAGTACTCATATGTACATTCCTTTCAAACTTAATAATTTCCTCAAACTGATATAATTTGTACAATCCAATAATGACTTGGTACATCTAATGTCTCCAAGACCTCAAGACAATTACTATCATAGCACTTCTAAACCATGTATCAAAACTAACTCACAAGACTTTAATTGTCTCATGCATACCAAAAACCACTTTATACTATTACAATAGATTGTATCTTACTCTTTGATGTGAAACCTCATTATATACTGCAAAATCTCTAAATCCCAATGATATTATTATCATCAGTGTCATATTCCTCAAATCTTCAAAACGTCCCTTTTTTTACTTTACAAACACACTCAAAACACCATCTATAATCACAGTTACTAATTGATACAATTTGCTAGGATCACTTAAATCTTCAATATCATAATGCTATTGGGGTATTATTAACTCCAACAGATATCACTCAAATTTTTCCTCGTGTCCATAATAATTTCTTGCAATTCCTTAAATGACTAGTTCCTCAATTAAGGTAATATCATCTCATGTCATTTTGACTTCTTGTCGCTACTGATTTTCTCTTCTCATTCGATTTCCTTTCATTCACATCGACTTATTCAAATGCTTATTCAATCGTACTAATTCCTTCACGCATTTTCAATTCATTGAATACTTCACTTTGTGTGTTGGTCTCACTTCCTCATATTCAATTTGGATCGCCCGAACATATTTACATTAAATGTAATATGGACCTATATTCTCCTCACATTTGCAATAGGGCACCTTGAATTTAAAATCCACTCACGTAGTTGGATACTTTACATCAAACAAAGTGCATCTACTCTTAGTAGCATATTCCACTTCCTATGCTTGTGTCTCCATATGGGATATGATTCCATTATTCACTTTTGCTTCTTCAATGACTACTCTTCAACTGAATCGTCTGATCAACTTAACCCAATTTAGGGAAATTCTTCTTTGAAAGAAGATTTCTTGCTACAATCCCTCGATGCTATTTATGAAATCCTTATTTACTTATGAGTCATTCTTAATATCTCAAAAAGATCAATTTCATCTATACATAATATCTCAATAGGATCAATTTATGGCATAACTTGTATGATCAGAACATCCTTTATACTGAGGCTCTATGAGGCACTAGGTAATTTCATTTACACTAATACCTTGGGATAATTTACCAAAACCGTTACATCTTATCTAGAGATGTATTTATATCAATTTACCAATTGGTAGCTAATACTAAGGATACTTTAATCCCATTCAATTCTAGATAACTCTTCTCTATTTGTGCCAGTCCTCGATCGTGGGGATTATGTTATAATCGTGTCCTTCTTTTTTTTCCTCAAATTCGTCATATATGGTAACATCAATAACAATCTCAATTCCTTCCCAATCGATCATTATAAGTACCCTCACGTCTTACTCATCTTGAACTTTGAACTATAGGAATTATGATTGGCACTTATTCAATAAGTCACCAATTACATCCTACATCATCTCCACGCGTATGATTCACATAACCTTAATAGTTTCACTTGTCATGGTGATCCCACTATCCGATGTGCACTCATAATGGCAAATCAAAACTTAACAACTTTTTTGTATATCACTACCTCGTCTCATTTTCCAATGGTCATTTATTTCATCTCATACTTATATATTCTCAATCAATTTATAAGGGTAGGGGCATAACCCATAGGAAGCTTAAATCTCCATTCCACAGATATATTCTCATACTGAACCATATACTCTTATATCGATAATCACATAATCATTCTAAGTCCAAGTTCAACCTTTCAAAGTTAGATCAACTTGGCTTATACACTTAAATCTCATCATTTCTACATATATCCTGATTTTTCCTTAAACAATCCATAGCAGTGTATTCAAATTTTTTTTATCACCTCCGAGAACATATCACTAGAATGCAATATCAATTTCATATTCAATAATATATCCACCGATACAGATATACTGAATCTTTATCAGTTTTATCCATCCATATATATATATATATATATCCTCACCCAATCCAAAATTTCCGATGCAAAATCATTATGAATTTATGATATCAATTTTCCCTTAGTATCTCTTTATACTAAATTACAAACTCTTAGCACAATACTCTCGAAACCATTTTGGTTCCAATTTCATGCTGTTATGATCATAACAACTTTGTGATTTCATTTCATTCTATCTGTACACTTTAGTCTCCTTTTTACTCATATGCTCATTTACAATCCATAACAATATACCTATTCACACCTTTGTCAGCCTCAAAGGTACATACCCCTTTGGGGTGAACCTTTATCGATCATGCAAAACCATTTCTCATTTCCAAAATGTCCATAAACCCTTATTTCCTCAATGCTTCTAACCACTCAGACTCTTAAGGAAATGCTCATGCATGTGGCTCATACTGGGGGATCAGTTGCCGCTGTCTGTTATGACATGAATAATATGCATATGCATATAACTTGACACATATTTCAGAATGCCTATATAAGATAGTACTTCTGGGCTCTGGTACCATATAAATGTTGCACCCCACTCCCGCAATGACCCGAACCCGACATCGATGGTGATATCTAAGTCTGTGCCCCGCGAGGGTGACGTGCTAAAGCACTCAATCACTTAGAAATCAACATATTTTTTTTAAAACAATAACATATTTTGCGGAAATCGTTACTCAAATTGGGCCCACATTCATTTATGAACATTGTCACTTAACACAAAACCATCAACAGAATTTTTCAATAACCATTGGGCCCTTTCACAAATGAAATACATTTGAGTCAATTCGAAAGACAATTTTATACAGAAAGATATTTTCAATTCAATAAAACATAAAGAAATGCAATGCAGACGCGAACTGATCCCGACCTCTATCCTCTACCTGAATGATATAGGCATACTCCTGTCGGCCTAACAGGGTATTCTTCTGAGTCCTGAATTTTTTTTGCAAATTTTGGGTAAGTTTTGCGAATTCAGTGAGTGACCATCATCGATGGCTCACCCAGTCATATAACACATAAATCATATTCATGTCATTTTACATTTCACATTCAATATAATTTAATCAATCATATCAGGCATATGCAGTGCACATGAGATTCACTTTTCATTCGTTGCTTTGTTGTGACCGTGTGCCTTTTTCACAACCCCATATCCGGGTACATTCACAACTGAGCTTGAGGCTCTTGTCACATATCGAGCTTTAAGCTCTTTTTCACTGGCGACTCTGGTCACAACTGCCTTTATGTTTCATGCACTTATGAAATGAAATGCATCACTCATATTTGAATGCTCTTTTTCAATCATATTCACTTGTCATCGGACTGTAGTCCGGCATTCAACATATAGTTGAGAACTCATACACTTTCACTTGCATGCAATTACACATTCAAAAAACACTTAGCAATAGCTTCAATACACTTAGTTCATCTATACATCACATTCATATAAGCATTCAGTATACAGAAATCAATGTATACAAAATTCAAATAAAGCAAACAATGAAGTGAGGCACATCTAGGTCTACTCATTGTATGCTTCAGATTAGCATTTGCTTTCAAAGTCTGGGAACGCCTGAATATGAACACTTGACCTTGATTTTTCACTATATGCAAAGATCTTTAGCTCAACTAGAAGCTCTTTTCTTCCTCGTACTTTTTCTCTTTGTGAACAACTTCAAAATCTCTCCTAAAGGCTAAGGAAATTAAAACCCTAGCTTGTTTTCTCTTATTTCTCTCTTTCATTCTTTTTCATACTTTCTCTCACTATCTCTTTTTTCATCCACTCATTTTGCTTCTCTAGAATCTTCTCATTCACGTTTTCTCCTTTATTTATAAGTAAGACAATACTTTTTCTTCCAATTATGCCCTTAATGATTGAGAATTGTCCTATTTGCCCTTCCATTCATGCCTTATGTCTTTTATACTTATGCATCTTGCCAATAGTACCCTTAAACAATCTAACATAACACCTTTTTCCAGAAAAATGTCCCCATTGTCTTAAGTTTTTAATGCCACCAAAATTATTCAATTTGGTTCAGTGATTCAAAAGATATACTTCAAATATTTTTAGACTACTCTAGTCCAAAACAGTAGACTATGCACTACTTCCATCTGAAATTTAAACATCTTAGAGACTGAACTAGATTCCAATTCCTTCATACCATTCGTATCTCCATATCTCTAGTTTACCAAAAAACAAGAATCATCTCATTTGGACCTCTACTGATCCAGAAAACATCAAAATACCGAAGTATGTTCAGTGAGATAACACCAGTTCTTATTATTAAAGAACACATTCACTGTACCCATCCCACTCTTTTCACTCAATCTTTCTCCATTCAATTCAGATAGCTATGATTCTTGGTGGCGATGTAGATCAATGTCTTAGGAAACCAATGGTTCAAGAATTAAGTCATTTGGAGGTCTAGAGAAGAAGTTATGGCCAAAAGAAGCAACCATGTTTATGACCTCAAACAAAATGAACCTATTTTGGCACAATTTTCATAACTTTCACAAATAGTGTCAGATTGATCTTGTTTTTAGACCATTGGAAAGAGGAATTCGAGATCTAAAACTTTCATGAAGACCTAGAAGGCTAATTCTATCTTCTAACTTTTGTATCGTCTCACTTTTTGCATCGTCTTACTTTCCATCGTCTTAGTTTCCATCGTCTTACTTCTGCGTATCACTTTTGCATCTCACTTTTGGGTCTAACTTTTGCATCTCACTTTTGCGTCTCACTTTTGCGTCTGCACTTTTACGTCTCACTTTTGCGTCTCACGTTTGCGTCTTACTTTTGTGTCTTATTTTTACTCTCTCTCTAGAACATCTCCACTTATAAAAATCATAACTTTTGACTCCGATGTTCACAATTTTCATACTATATACTGTTGGAAAGGTAAAGGAAAGATCTACAACTTTCCAGAAGGCAACTTTGCTAAAATATATTCATATCAATCCCAAATATGCCCCTAAAGTTCGAAGACGAATTTTTTCCATTCATACACCAACGTACTGTACCCAATTCTTAACTTCATGATAAATTTTGAGATTCTTAAAGATAGAATTGAAATTCGATGTCTTCATAAGAAATGTAGCCATATATGTCTAGTTTAATCCAAATAAAGAATCATCTCGTTTGGATAACTAGAGGAGACGTTATGGCTAACATGCCGAAGCACACTCAGGGAACATTTTTCAGATCACTACCCATTTGGTTTCTCAATCTTTCCTCTCACAACTCATACCAAGATCACTCTTTCTACTCCTTCTACTCCTCATTATCAATAAAATCAAATTTAATATTATTTATACCTGGAAGTTGTCAATGAATGCATGTACCACTTTTTATACGAAAACATTCAGTATTTAGGTGCATATATGCTAACATGATGCATGAGCAAGAAAATGCATTGACTAAATTTCTCTTTGAGCCCACATGTATTGAAATTTCGGGTCTTAACTCTTAATATAGGGACGGGATGTTACGTTGAATCTTCCTTCTTTACGTCTTCTTCATCTGCTTACTAATGTCTTTTCACAGAGCAGGTTTGACTAATGAGATTCTCTTTGTTGCTGGATATCGCCTTCCTCAAGGAGCAAGGACACAGATCACTTTTGAGGTACCATGCTTTATCTTCTTGATCTGTGTTTTCTTTCTACTATTGCATCTTCCTGAACCTATTTCTTCTCCTCATACTTCCCTTCTGTTCGTTTATTTTTCTCTTGTATTATGTCCCTTATAAAGTCCCTTCGATTTATGCATTAGGTTCATTTTTGTTTAGTGGTTGAGATATGATTCTTGAGCAAGCTTATGGGAATAACTTGATTATGTTTTGATTTGGGAGCTTAATGAACCCTAAACACTTTGAACGTATACAGTGAAATCCTTGTTAGGGTGTCAAGTCTTGTTCATTTGATTTTGATTTTGATGGAATTAATGAGGCGTTAAGTTTTAACAATATGTCCTATTAGTGCTTATTCTCTCAATTGTTATTTTATCTTAATCCTTAAATGTAAATAGGCTTTTGGAGATTTCTGGATAACATGAAAGTAGATAAGAGGTTGTTATGAGAGTAATTAATGTATAAAATTGATGTATACTTGAGGACAAGAATGAGTCCGGTGTAGGAGAATTTGATAAGATCTTATCTTGTCATATTATTTGATGTTATCTCCTTTGTTTTGAATTTATTTTGGTTCTTAAATATTAAAATTAATGTTTGTTTTGTTTTAGGAGATGAAAAGTAGAGATTGCATCAAATTGGGACTCTATTGATGATAATTACAAAATTTGGATAAAGGGAAGAGATTGCTGCAGTGGATAAGGCTGACCAATTGAAGAGTTGGAGTTTAACTAGGAAACTTCTTTCTATCTCTATCATATAGGAATTTGAATTTGAATTTGTTTTAGATAAACATCTTTACAAGGTAAAAATTAGATTAGGATCAAATCAGAAAATCCTATAAAAGGTACGTTCCTCACAACAGCAAAAAGTTCTCTCTTCTTACGTTTTCGCAATTATTTATCTTTCTTCTATTTTTGTTATTGGAGCAAAAGTCATGTGTAGCTAAACTCAATAGTTCTAATTCAAGGAGATTCGATATTCTAGTTATAACTTCGTGAGATTTTGTGTTCTAAACCTTTTATTCACGTTTCAATTCAAGTATTTTGACAATTTAATTTAATATTGATTATTCTATCGCTATCCATGAATTCAATGATTTGTAATTTTCATGAAGGATAGGTTACTTATGAATTTGCATATTTAACTTATGATAAACAAGAAAATTAAGTTGCATAATTGCAGCTATCTCGATTATTTAATTTAAGATTAGTCTTTTGCACTAAGCTTATTGCTATCATTTATTTGATATGGAATGTTATATGGATGATAAGTTTTTGTTTGGAAGCTACATTTGAGCCAATTAATTTAGGAAATTTTGAGATTTATTCGAACTAACTGATTAAATTGTGAAAATATTCATTTTAAACCAATAATCGATATTACAATTAAAAGAGATCTTTCCCTTAAATTAGAGTTTTTGGTAATCTCGACTTTTCACTTTTATATTTGGTTGATTTAATTTGATTTCTTATTAATTTTAGTTAACCAGTTACTTAATCAAACCCATCCTAATTTTATTACTTGAAATTAAGAAACTAGTCTCTAGCTCTCTAGGGATTTGAGTTGGTTCCATGACTACTAAAAAAAGATTGACAAATTAGAATTATTTTGAGGCGTTTAACAATCCCACCATATATCTTAATAAGTTTCTTGCAATACTTAGCAATTATTTGTCCTATGCTCAATGGTTTTCGTGCTATTTTGTTAGCTAGACAATATTCAATTTAATTAGAAATTTATTTATAGTTATAGATATTAGTAATTAGTAACTCATTTCTAATATTCAAATTATGTACATACTAATTTACATTTAATTAGAAACTTATTTCTAATTAAGATTAAATCAATCAATTTTAATTTTATGTCAATTTAGAAACTCGTTTTTAAGTATTATTAAACAAATTCATTTTTTCAATAAAGTTAGAAAATCATTTCTAAATTTATCATTTAATTTATAAGTCTTAACTTGTATTCTTACCCAACAAAACATTTAAGCCCACATTAAAATTCATTTAAATCTAAACGTTAAGCCATTTTAACCTAATCTTTTAACGTTTCTAAAATGTATATAAATATGTTATGTAAGCTATTATTTGTAGACAAATGGGTAAGAGTTTTGCCTTTATAATATCGGTCAAAGGTTCAATTTTCGATTAAATTACAATTGTGCCCCAATGGATTTATGGGCTAGCCACAATAACTTTAACACATCTTATTCCATACTCAAAATAAACATACTTACTCTTACGTCTAAACATAAGTTATTATATCATTGGATTTGAGCTACTCTAGCATCCAAACTGATGGATCGCAACACGCAGCGAAAATAAAAATTGCAATCACATATTGATCTATTGCATTTAATAATCATACTCATAATCAGAATAGGTAAATGATAAATACCTGGAATTTGTGAATTAATCAATACTGAACTTCGAAAATACGAAGTCTCTATGCACTCCACACTGAGAAATATATTCCGCTTTCAACGCTTGATATGGCTATGGACAAATTTGAAGAACCTTTCTTCAAACATGAAGAAAACAATTTTCTTTATTTTTCTCTTATATTTGTCTTTTATACGACCAAAACAACTCTTTGCTTTGTTACTTTGTATATATCTCACCGCACAAAAAACGAAAAACAAGTCTCTGTGATTTAACTCTACTCCTTTTTCATGCACGCTGTCTCTAAAACAAAATAGAAGACTTCACCATTTTATTTTTGTTTCTCTATTATCACACACTTTCTCTTTGTATGTAGTAACGTCCACTAAAACCGAAAACCCAAAGACCTTCTAGTTTTCCACTTTCGGTTTTCTATATACACAAAAATCTCTACCTTCATGGACATCAACGTCATATGTAACAGTTACAATGTTTATTGTTTTGGTTAATGATGAAACCAAAACAACAACCAGCACAACGTTTCATTTTAAATTAAATGACAATTTTTATTTATAAAATGAAATAAAATAAAACTATTTTTTTATTCACTTATTTTATACAAGAGAAATTCCAATATTAATTATTGTGCTAGAAAAAAATATAATAATATGCCATATAGATTATTTAATAAATTATCTCATAATAAATTAAATAATCATAAACGGGAATATTACACTCGTAAGTGTGTGACCATATAGGTTCATCACTAAACCGGTAGTAATTAATTAGATTAATTACTAATCAAGGTTGGCGCCTAGCAACACTCCTCAACGACCGGATAGCGTGAAGTAACAACTTTACAAAGATGAAACCTAGTTAAGGATAATGTATAATTACCTTCCATCATTACAACTCCGAATTGTCCTAAGGTATGGTTTAACTGTCAAACCTTATTAGATAATCAACTATGTTACATGTCGATCATTAATGATTGATGAATGACTTAGAAAACTCATTTCCTCACTCATTCAATCGCCCTGGCCAAGGTATTGAAACAATCATTAAGATCAATGACAACATAGAGTTCAAACTCATTACCTAGAGTTGATGGATCCTATCTTGACTCATCACTAATTAGATAGGTACTTAATTATATCCAATGATCATTCAACTAGCATTTTTACACACTAGGTGTCCGACATCAAAATATAATAAGTGACCTATTGATTACTATGATGATCTCAGGTCAAAGAAAAATATACATTTAAATCCTTATAAGAATATCCCACTTGACAGTTCATAGGTAATATTAACCATTGGGAATTCTT
>JANKYE010000225.1:32390435-32408351 GCA_032467995.1 Erythroxylum dillonii
TAATCAAGGACTTATCATATTAGAATAATAAACAATAAACGTAATATGATAATAAAATCATTTGCCATGTTATTAATTAAAATTAATAATTACAAAACTAAAGTGTTCAATCTATTATATAACAATTGGGTCATAGGTATAATTCGAACACAAACATCCAACTTCTTCTTATTTAGAAAAACCCTCACCACACCTTTTTGAAAACAAAACAATCAAAAACTATACAGTCGTCCCTCCTCTTCTTTTAATCTGCTCGCTCCTTAGTGTTCACCATTGATAAGTCATTACCAATAGTCACCCCGATTACACCATCTATTAATAACAGTGTTTCACACTAAAATAATTCAACGGTTCAAATATAAACCTAATATGTCCGCTTTATATCATTAAACCTATATATATATGCCTAGACGAATATCTCTGCTTTACATGATAGTGTTTGTTTTGTTACAACAAAACAATAAATCAATACTTACTAAATTTATTTGAGATTTATTAACAAATATAAATCTCAAAAAGTGTTTCAAGACATGAATTTGAATTATTAAAAAAATCATATACAACGTTTAAATATAAATTCAAGATATCATGGTAATAACTCTTATTAAGAATTTCATATAATCAAAATAATCATTTTAATTTCAAATCAATGAATAAAAAGTGTCTTCAAATTAATTGATAAAACTTATAATGAAGTTAAATCTAACTCTTATACCAATATAAGATAATTTTATTTAAAATAAACATACTTGTATTACTAATTAAGAACCAAAATCAAATTATAGGATAGATATATACAATATCTAACACATAACACCTTGTCTCATTCTCTTTAATAAAAATAATAATAAAGAGAATGGGACAAGGTGGTGAAAATTGAATACCGATCTTTTATTTTTCAAGGATAATTTTGTTTTGAAAAGCTAAATTTCCATGTGAATTAAACCTTGCAATGAAATAGATTTGGTGTTGACTAATAAAAAGAAAAACATATAAATATGCTATAGTGGATCGTAATTAGTGGGTTTGGATAAGGAAAATAGAAAATTTTTTGAACGCTGGCTATATTAACAAGCAAATTTAATGACTACTTTTCTAGTTTATTGATAATGGATCAGTTTGAGGTTGAGGTTGTTCTAGTAAATTTTTTGTGTTAGGCTAAAGAAACTACTGCTAATTGGAAGTTCGAGGCAGTTTAGCAAATCCGATAAGATACAGGCACCACAGCTATACATGCTCTACGTTAAAATAAAGACCAACATAAAGACGATGTAAGGATCATCTTAACTTTAAGAAATTGGCCAGCTCAAGCAGGGACTATTGAGACTTTGTGATGATGGAATTGGGTCAAGCAGGCTTTGAAATTAAAATTTCAGAAACTGAATTCACGATGAAGACTTTGAAATTGAAATGTTGCCAAGTTATTAGTACTTACCTGATAACTACTAAATCAAGTTGTGGCACAAATTAGTTTAATTGCCAGTTAACTCTTTTAGAATGCTATCCTTTTTTTTTTTCTTGGAAAGGTAAACCTTGAATTTAGTTCTTGTGAATTGGGAACAATTTCTTCTTATTTTTTGATCTTTTGCCAACCCATTGAAGAACAATATTACTTCTCTAAAGCAAGTTATGGGAAGTTGAATAATGGAGATTGAAACAAGTTTCTATTGAGATTGTTCTCCATAATTTTTGGGATTGTATAGTTATAAATATATTTTTAGATTCCTAATTTCTAGCTATAAGATTAATTGTTGGGTTTCTTCCCTTATTGGACATTATAACTAGTGCATTTTAGAGAAAAGATTAATGAACATAAGTATTTTCTTTCTTACAAAACCTTTGAAAATGAGTGAAAAACAAAGTGAGTCACCTCGTTCAAAACCTGCTCCTATTGTTGTTCAATCCAAAGGAGTTTTAATGTAGGCATCATTCTTTCTAAATCAAATTATAATGTTTGGTCACAACTGATGGAGATGCATACTGTCGAAAGGGGAAAACTCTTTTATGTCCATTATAAAACAAAGTCATCTACAGAATCTAAAGATATTTATGAGAAGTGGTATGCTGAAATCAAAAAGTTAAAAGATGGTTGGTGATATCTATGAGTCTAGAGATTGTGAAGAGATAATTACAATTAACTTAGCCCATAAAATATGGAGTGCACTAGTAAAAGTCTTCTATAATGGAAGTGATGAATTGTAGTTTTTTTCCTTGAACCAAAAAGCATTCATTGCAAAACAAAGCAGAAGACCTCTCTCTGAATATTATGTAGAGTTAACTGAAGTCTTTCAAGAACTGGACCACCAGGAAAAAAATTTCATAAAGGATCCTGAAGATGTTGAAGCATATCGAAAGTCGATTGAATGACTAGGGCATATATATTCCTGGTAGGTTTAGATGATGTTTTTGAACAGGTCCGTGGAGAGATTCTAATGAAGGAATCAATTCTGACTATGAAAGAATGTTATGAATTGATTTTTTGAGAGCCAATACGTCATGAAACGTTGAAAGGAAAATTTGGAAACCTTTTAGTTGTTGTTATGGTAGTTGGGAACAAATCAAAGACAACCGCTGGTCGTGAAATATCCATATATAAATGCACTCATTGCAACTAAATTGGGCATACCAAAGATCACTGATATGAACTTATAGGATATCCATATTGGTAGGACCATAATCGAACACCCCAAAAGAAGAATTCCAAGAAGACTCCAACTGTTATTATTGCTGCTGTTAAGACTAAAACCAATGATGATGTTATTGAGAAGACTTCGGCATTAGTAATAGTTATAGATAATGATAATAAGACTTCTAATGTTTCTGCACTTATTTCTAATAGTATATGAATAAATAATTCTGGTGCTATAAATCATACGACTTTTGATTTTAGATAAGTTATTGAACTCAAATAGTCCTTACAAAAATTTATTTTTACTGCCAATGGTGATGAGCCCTAAATCTTAGGGAGGGGTCTTTAACTCTCACTAATACTCTAAATTTGGATTATGTTTTGGTTGTTCCAACCTTGGATTATAACCACATGTCTATTTCTCAAATGAGAATAGTCTTACTTTGTATTGTAATTTTTTGGCCTAACTTTTGTCTCTTTAAGGACATTCAAACAAAGTAAACAATCGGTTGTGGTACTATAAGAAGGAAGTTGTATTATCTGGACATAATATCAAGGAGTTTAGACAAGTTGTATCAAGTGATTTTTGTGGATGACTCAAAGGTGGAGAAAAATAAAGTTAAACTCTAGCTGTGACATTGAAGTTTGGGGTATATGTCATTTGGGTATCTCAATAAAATTATTTCCTAGCTTGTTTGAAAATTTTGATGTCTCTAGTTTCCGCTTTGATGTTTTTGAACTTGCAAAATGTCATCAAAATTTATTTCCATCAGTGTTAAATAAAAATCCCTTGCTCTTTATGGTTATTCAATTTGATGTATGGGTCCATCTTAAATTTCAACTTTTGGTAGGTCTCGTTAGTTTGTTACTTTTATTGATGATTGTACGATGATGACTTAGTTGTGGTTAATGAAATCTAAGAGTGAAGTGAATTTACTGTTCCAAAATTCCATAAGATAACTCAAACTCAATACAATGCACAGGTTCGAGTTCTTCGTAGTGATAATGGTGGAGAATATAAGAGTTTTAAATTGAAATATTATTTGTAAGCATAAGGTATTAGTAATCAAACTACTTGGTGGATACACCCCAATAGAATAGGTTAGCTGAAAGGAAAAATCAACACTTTTTAGAAGTTATTCATTCATCACTAATTCAAGCTCATATGTCATTGAACTATTAGGGAGAAGCGCTTTCTTCCTCTACATATTTAATTAATCGAATTTCCCCCTACTCTATTAAATTTCAAATACCATTTCATTTCATCACTAATGTAATAGTTACTCCACCAATACTAAATTTGCCTGCTTATATTTTTGGATATGTAGCATTTGTGCATATCCATAAATATTAATGTAACAAGCTAGCTTTACAAGCCTGCAATGTGTTTTTCTTGGGCATGCGACAATCCAAAAAGGATACTAGTGTTATTATCCTCCAATTAAACATATGTTTATCACAATAAATGTAGTCTTTTATGAAGATACAATGTATTTCTCTAAGTCTAAACTTCAAGTGGAGCATTAGAAGGAAATTCAAACCTATGATTATAAACTTTAAAGGGAGTGCAAAGGTGATTGTCATTTTTTAGATGGTGATGATGTTAATGATAGTGCTAATAATCAATTGGAACATGAAGAGGAGTAGGAAAGGGGCTATTGAACCAAAGGATATTGAATAAGAAGGGACTACTGAAGAGGAGGATGTTAGTCCATCAAGTGTAGAAGTTAAGGCTCTCACTAGTATACCATACCAATCATTTACTAAGGATGTTCCTATTCCTGAACCTAAGCCATTAAAAAAAACTACCAGAGCGTCTTATTAGAGGTATTTCTAAGACTATATATAAACCTGAAATTTAAAGTAGAGTTAAATATCCCATGAGCCATTATTTGTCAAATAATAATCTGTCGGAATCAAGTAAGTCATTTGTAAATCAATTATCTGTTGTAACTATTCATAACAATGTGCAGGAAGCTATAAATGTTCCAAGGTAGAGAGCTGTAATGAATGAGTAAATAAACTCTTTATAAAAGAATAAAACTTGGGAGATTGTTGAATGCCCACTATAAAAGAAGCCAGTGTTTACACTATAAAATACAATGCAAATGGCATAGTTGAAAGGTTTAAAGCCAGATTGATGGAAAAAGGGTGTGCCCAAACTTATGAGATCAATTACACAGAGACATTCGCTCATGTAGCTAAAATCAATATTGTTATGAGTATTGTTATCCCTAACTGTAGATTTGGATTGGCCTTTGCAACAATTTGATGTAAAGAATGCTTTTTTGCATGGTGACTTGTCTGAAGAAATCTATATGGAGCTTCCACTAGATTGTATGATAGTAAAAAGGCCGAGTAAAAAGGCTTATAGATTGAAGAAATTGTTGTACAAGCTCCAACAGTCTCCAAGAGCATGGTTTAGAAGGCCTACAAGGTTTATGATAACTTTCGGATATCATCAAAACAATTCTGGCTACACTTTATTCTTGAAAAGAAGGTAAGTTAAAATTACTACTCTTATTGTATATGAGGACGATATGGTGGTGATAGAAGATGATCCAAAAGGGAGGAAGGCACTGCAAGAATACTTGTCTAGATAATTTAAAATAAAAGATCTTGGCTGTTTGAAGTATTTTCTTAGGATTGAAGTTTCTAAAATGAAGAAAGAAATTTTTTTCTTTATCCCAAATAAAATATGCATTAGACTTATTACAGGAAACTAGCATGTCAACATGTCAACCAACAGATATACTAGTTAAGGAAAGTTTAAAGTTATGTGTGGAAGCAAACTAAACCAACTTATAAAGGAGAATATCAAAGGATAAAGGAGAATATCAAAGGTTTTGGCTCTCACAAGACCTGACCTTGCTTGTGTTTTAAGTATTTTTAGTTTATGCATAAACTTGGAGAACAACATATGAGTGCAGTTATGAGAATTTTGAAGTTTATAAAATCTACTTCTGGTGAATGAATTTTGTTCACTAAAAATACAAATTGGCAAAGTGTAGATGTGTAAACAGATGTTGATTGTCCTGAATCAATAAAAGATAGGCGATTAACTTCTGGCTACTTCACATTTGTAGGTGGTAACCTAGTCACATGGAGAAGTAAAAACCAAAACATGGTCAGCCACTCGTGCGGAAGTTGAAATTTAGAAGTATAGCACTTGGTCCTTAAGAAGTTTTGTGGCTCATACTACTTTTACATGATTTAGGCTATCCACTGAATCAACCAATTAATTTATATTGTAAAAACAAAGTTGCTTATGATGTAGCTCACAATCTTGTCCAACATGATAGAAGCAAGCATGTAAACATTGACAAGTTCTTTATTAAAGAGAAGTTGGATGTAAAAGTTTAAGAGTTGTTGAAGAGTCGGTTTGAAGATCAATTGGCTGACATTCATACCAATGCAGTTTCAAATTATGTGTTCTCAAAATTTCTTGGCAAGTTAGGCATACATAACATCTATACATTAACTTGAGGGAGAGTGTTGAAAAATTTTCTCTATAATTATTGTGATTTTACACCTGTAAATATATTATTAGAATCCTAATTTCTAGCTATAGAATTAATTATTGGGCTTTCTTTCTTATTGTACATTATAACCAATGCATTTTACGGAAAGGATTAACGACCAGAAGTATTTTCTTTCATCTTCTTCTCATCTTTCAAGTGTTTCTTATTATGTAAGATTTACGACAAGATATGAGTATAAATAGGTAACATGTTTATTCCCGTCTTTATCTAAACAACTTATATTGTTACATAAAGCAAGACTTGAAAGCATGAATCGTTTTTCAAAATGATTCAGTTTGATTTTCCAAAGTCCTTTTCACCATACAACAATTATAATTTCTTATAGCCTTTAAATTTTATCCTTTTTTTTCAATTGAATCTTCTAATTATTTTGGAGTACCCTCTTATTACTATAACAAATTAATTTGCATTGCCTTTAATAACTTGAAATGAATTGAAAAGGTATTAATTCTTAATTATCAATTCTAATACAACAATATCTCATTTTAAACTATAACCCTACAATTAAGATTATGATTAAACATCATTTTTGTTTTTTTATAGAGGCAATATGAACATCAATCCATATTTCTCTCGAGTGCTAGTTTCGTTATGCCCTAGTGCATGTCTGTCATGCTGGTCAGTTTCGGCTTTGTTTTCTTTTTTTTATCTCTTTTCTTTGGTGGCTATGGAGTCGGAGTTTTATCAGCTGTCTATTAATGAGAAGGAAAATGAGGAGTTGGTGGTTAAATCATCTGACATTACAGGATTGGATATCGACTATAGGCTGAGTTTGGTGGGTCATTTTATCTATGAAAGAATGGCTAACTTTGAAGCTATGGAAAGGGCATTGCTTAACCTTTGTTAGCCTATTAAGTGTGTGTGTATCAAACCGCTGGGAGGGAATGGCCTATATCTTTTTTAGTTTTTTCATAAGGTTGATCTGCGTAAGATGATTGTTGGTGGCCCTTGGAGTTTTAATAATTGTCTTTTGATGATTCATCAGTTACAAGAAGGTGAGAACCCCGAAGATATTGAGTTTCATGCTGCTGATTTCTGGGTTAGAGTCCACGACCTTCCTCTAGGCTTTGCTTTAGAAAATCTAGCTCTCAATCTTGGCAATCTGATGGGTAAGTTCTTGGATGATGATATTGGTAACTGAAGGAACTCCATGATAAATTACATGCGCATTCGGTTCGGTTGGACATCACAGAACCTTTAATGCGAACCAAGAAGATTAGGAAAGAAGGGGGCAATCATTTTGATGTCTCTTTCAGCTATGAAAGGATTCCTCTTATCTGTTATCTATATGGTATCCTTGGGCACAATGAAACCAACTGTATTAAGCTTACGAAGTTGTCGGCGGTGGAGCTCAAAAGGGGATGGAAGGAGGATATCCGGTCAGAGATCTGATCTCAAAACCGACACTGCTCAAATCAATGGCGATGGGATCCGTCAAGTAAAGGCAATAGCGGATTTAGCTCAATGCATCAAGGATTTCAAAAAAGGGATAAGGTAGGAGGTTCGAAATCGAAGGTTTTTAACAATTATGAATTTTATCCATGGCAGCTCATCTTTTTCCCAGCTAATAGGCCTTTAACTGTGGACCCTTCGGGCTTTGGTTCAGACACCACAACTTGCATTATCCATTCTGCTAAACCCCACACAGATAAGGAAGTCTCTGTTATAGATGTTGATGACTCGAAAAAACGTTTGCGTCCCTCTTCAACCACTCATGAACATACAGTTGAGAAAGATGGTGGTAGTAATCCTTTCTTTTCGGTCAGTCGAGAATCGCTTGCTACAAACTCATCGGCCGGTCTCCTTTAGGAGACCCGTCTAACATCATAAATTACATTGCTTGGAACTGCCGAGGCTTAGACAACCCTCATGCGGTCGCCACGTTGAAGGACATTGTCCGACAAAATAGGCCTTCTTTTCTTTTTCTAAGTGAGACTCTTGTTTCCTCTAGTAGAATGGAGGATATTTGTATTAGCTTAAAGTTTGATTACTGTTTTTGTGTAGACCGGATTGGTCGTAGTGGAGGTCTCGCCCTCCTTTGGAATTCTAATAAAGATGTTTTTGTTTTGGGTTACTCTAGTAATTATATTGATGTGGAGATTTCTCTTTTAGACAATTTTAAATGGCGATTTATTGGGTTTTACATTTTTCTAGAACATCACAGAAAATGATCTAGCTGGGAATTGTTGAAATCTCTGTCTCAGCTTTCCTATCTTTCGTAGGTTTGTATGGGTGATTTTAACAATCTTATATCTGCTAATGAGAAGTTTGGTGCTAATGAGTATCCTAGAGCTCTCTTTGATGGGTTTAAGGAGTGCATTTCGGATTGTAACTTGGTTGGGATTCCCCTCACTGGGTTCGGGTTTACTTGGGAGCGTGGCAAGTTTCAAATAATCTAGTTATGGAATGCTTGGATAGAGCTTTTGCTTTGACTAATTGGGTTAGTCATTTCTCTTATCATAAGTTATTCAATCTTATAAGATCTTACTCTGATCATAACCCCATTAAGCTTTACGCGAATACCAATTTCCCCATCAAGAAGGATAGCAGGTTTAAGTTTGAGAATAAGTGGTTAACTGAAGCTAGTTTTATGGAGGTTGTATCCTCAGCGTAGACCAGTTGTATCAACACCAGTGTCATGGAGAAAATAGCCATATGCAGTTCTTCTATTCTTGCGTGGAATAAATCGTTAGGTACTTTGATCATAGGCAAGATTGATGACGTTAAGAAACAGATGGGCTTATTGCGTCAAACCAATGTTGCTGACCCTTTTTTGCTAACCCTTAAATCTGAGCTTTCCAGCTTGTTGGCCCAAGATGCTATTTATTGGAAACAACGATCCAAAATATTTTGGCTTGAACTCTCAATTTTTCCATACTCAAGCTTTGAAGCGTAGGAGGATTAATCATATTTCTATCTTAGAGGATGACACTAGTAATCTTTGCTCGGACTGTGATACTATGAATGCCATTGTTTTGGAGTATTTTTCGAATCTGCTTGATGCTCCTATTGGAAGTCAAACTTCTGTAGATTTTTCTTGCATTAGCTCTGTTATTAGTGACCAAGAAAATGCTCAGCTTCTTGCTCCTTTCACCATAGAAGAATTTAAGAGAGCGCTTTTTGATATGCACCTTGATAAAGCTCCTGGTCCTGATGGCATGAATCCGACTTTTTTTTTCAAAAGTGTTGGGATATTATTGGTGGTAACATTTTTACTCAAAGTTGTGCTTGGCTCAATAATTGCGAGTTTCCTATTGGTTTAAATAATACTACTATTGTTCTATTACGAAAAAGGATAATGCGCGTAGTATGAAGGATTTGAGGCCTATTGCTTTATGTAATATGATTTACAAAATTATTGCGAAGGTCCTAGCTAATAGACTGAAGAAAATCTTGCCCAGAATTATCTCTCCTATGCAATCGGCTTTTATTCCGAGTTGATTAATCTCCGATAATATTATGATTGCTTTTAAGCTAATTCATTACATGAAAAATAAAGCTCGTGGGTCACGTGGGGATGTTGCGTTTAAAATCGATATTAGTAAGGCTTATGATAGGGTTGATTGGAGTTATTTGGAATTTATTCTGATTCGGTTGGGCTTTGATGCTAAGTGGGTTGGATGGATTAATCTTTGTGTGACTACTATTAATTATTCTGTGGCATTTAATGGCAATAGCGTGGGGCCTATTAGTCCGGGAAGGGGCCTTAGACAGGGGGATCCTCTTTCCCCGTATCTTTTCATTATGTGTGCTGAAGGTCTTTCAGCTCTTTTACGTAAAGCCGAGTTGAGAGGAGACATTCATGGTGTTAACATCTATCAGGGTGATCCTAATATCTCTCATCTTTTCTTTGCAGATGACAACTTGTTCTTTTTCAGAGCTTCTCCCAATGAATGTGGTCATCTCAAGAATATTCTTTCTATCTATGAAGAAGATTCGGGTCAAGCAATCAATCTGTAGAAGTCGGGTGTTATGTTTAGCTCTAATACGAAGCAAGATGTTAGACAAGCTATCACTTATATTTTGGGGGTTTCTAATCCAATTGCTCATGGTCGTTATCTTGGGTTACCTTCGTTGGTTAGGAGAAATAAAAAGCAGGTTTTTGCTTTTCTGAAAGATCGTTTAGGTAAAAGAATTACTAGTTGGATGAACAAACTGCTCTCTCGACCTAGCAAGGAAATTGTTTTGAAAACAATTGCTCAAGCCCTTCCTACTTATTGTATGAGTGTTTTCCAGCTCCCTATGGGTATTTGTGACGATTTACAGAAGATGATGAATTCCTTTTGATAGGGTTCTTCTTCGGGTGACGATGCTAAAATTCATTGGGCTAAATGGGAGCGACTTTGTGTTCCTAAGAAATTTGGCGGCATGGGCTTTCGTGATTTGAAGTGCTTTAATCTTGCGATATTGTGTAAGCAGGGTTGGCGGTTTCTAACACACTTCGACTCTTTAGCAAGCCAGGTGTTTAAAGCCCAATATTTTCCAGATTCTGATTTCATAAGTGCAAGGGAAGGAAGAAACCCCAGTCTCATTTGAAAAAGTATCTACTCAGCTAAAAGTCTTCTAGACAAGGGTGTTAGATGGCGGGTAGGTGATGGTGCTTCTATCTTGGTGTTTAAAGATCCTTGGCTGACCAATGATTCTAATTTCTATGTGCTCTCGAATCCTTTACATGGTATGTTTGAGATGAAAGTTAATGAGCTGATTGATCCTAGTAGTTCGACTTGGGATTATTCTCTAGTTAATGGTATTCTAGCTCCTCAAGAGGCGTCACAGGTTTTCCAAATACCCATTTCTCCATCTAGGCCGAAAGATACCCTTTGTTGGCATCACCCTAGGAATGGGATGTATAGTGTGAAATCTGGCTACAGGGTTGCTACTTCTCTCTTATCAAATAATTGAGATTATGGTATGGTGGGCCCATGGAATGGCATTTGGGGTGCTCATCTTCCCCCCAAGATTAAAGAGTTTACCTGGCGAATTTTGTGTGACTTTGTTCCTTGTAAGCAGCGTATCTTAACGCATGGGGTTAATTTGAACCCCGCTTGTTCACGTTGTGGTGCATTGGAGACTATGGATCATGTCTTGCTTACCTGCCCTCATGCTCGAAATGCATGGACATCCTCAGGTATTGGTTTAATTAGCATTTTTATTAAGGATTGTATTATTGCTTGGCTGCGTGGATATAATTTGGATGATAGAGATAGAGCCCTTACTATCTGTTAGATTTTTTGGTTTCATCGGAATCTGTTTTGCTGGAAACAACAAGATAATCCCCCGAATATTATAGTTTCATTTGCGGATTACTATCTTCGAGATTGGAAAGCAGCGAAAAGTACGTTTGCGCAAGTGCAGGTTGTATCGAATACGCCACATCGTTCCCTAGGGTGGAAAAAGCCTCCGACTAGTTAGGTCAAATGCAATGTCGACACTTCGGTTGATAAAAGACAAAACAACTCAAGTTTTGAGGCTATTTTTTAAGACCATCACAGTAAATTCATTTTGGGCTTTCTGGGCATTTTTCTTTTTGTACCAATGCTACTCTAGTAAAAGCCATGTCTGTCAAAAAGGTTTTAGCCAGGATCAAAAGCCTTAATTTGGATAATGTCCTCGTAGAATCTGCTTGTTTAGAAGTTATCAATGGTATTAATTCTAGTTTTTCTAATTTCTCTGAAGTTTATTTATTGTTTGCTGATTGCCAGAAGCTAAAGACTCACTTCCAACATCTGTCCTTCTTATGGACTTCTCAGAATGCTAATAAAGCCGTTCATTCTTTGACAAGGGTAGCTCTGTTAAATGCAGATCATTTTACTTTGGACTCATTACCAAGTTTTCTTTCCTTTATTATTCATTCTGATGTTCCTTCTTCAATAATTAATTTTAAGGAAGCCTAGGCCTAGGTATACGGGGTCAACCTGTTGGCTTAAGGATTAATTTGCTTCCTCTTTATTAATTTATTTCCTCTCGTGGTTGTTTTAATGTCAAAAAAAAGTGTTAATAAAAACAGTGGGATTAATCAGATCTTCTTAAGAAATTTAATGACTTGCTGAAAATTTTAATTTAAAGAAAATGTCTTTCCAAGGAGCCGATAACGAAGAGCGTGTCATAGACGAAGGCTCCTAAGTTATCAAAACTTAGTGGTGTAGATTTCCACGTGGACCGCTAATGGTCAAGCGTCAAGGTCTTCGCTCAATCATCTGCGAGTTTCGTGCTCTTGTCCAAAAATAAATTTAAAATGCCCAATAAAACTTGCATCAAAGAAAAAGAAAATAAAGGCTGCATGTGATTGTGAACAAATAAATTTGGTTTAACCAGAAGACGTAAACTTGCAATTCCTCAGATACAAACTGCCGACCACAGCGAATTTTCAAGAAGGAAATAAAGAATGGAAAAACCCATTAATGCGTTTAAATTTTTGTAACGAATGTCCCACTCGGCTTAGCAGAACCACATATAAAAGAAGAGGGTGACTTGTTTATGCAACTAGTGATTTTGTCACCAGGTTTAGAGATCAGCTCTGTCAATACACATCTCCTGCTATGTCGATTTCTGGTATTCAGGGCCAGCTTCTAGAAGTTACTGGTAAAAATTGAAGCTTAGACCCTTTTGAGTCTTGGTTTTTGTTCATCCGTTTCATTTGTCTGAGTGGGTTCTTGTGTTTGTGACCAGTGGTTGGGTGTACTAAGTTAAAGGACACAGAATGGGTTTCAAGGCAGGATCCTTATGTTTGCCTCGAGTATGGTAGTAACAAGGTTCGTACACGGACTTGCACAGGTACTTAGCTGAAAGTGCCTATCTTGTTGTTTTGGTTGCATCTGGTGTTTTGTTTATGTTGATCTGCTTGTGATTTTTCTGAAAACTCGTTGTTACCCCTCGTGTCTCTGTTTTGAAGAGTTTGAGTATTAAAATTCTGGGTTGTGGTTTGGTTATCGTCGGTCCCTAAATCATATTAAAACTGCTTTATTGTGGTTGGTTTGTTTAGATGGTGGCAAGAACCCTACATTTCAAGAGAAGTTTATATTCACTTTGATTGAAGGGCTGAGAGAGCTAAATATTGTAGTTTGGAACAGCAATACTCTGAGTTATGATGATTTCATTGGCAGCGGAAAGTAATTATTCTCTCTTTTAACTTTTACTTTATGAAGTGATGATTCTTTAGAGTTGGCCCTTTTCATTTCTGATGGTAGTTGACCTATTCTTATGGAATTACTGCTTTTAGGATTCCACTACATAAAGTTTTATCTGAGGGCTTTGACGATTGCACTTGGCCACTTCAAACTAAAACTGGCAGGTAATGCAATGCTTGCTGGCTTTGACTTGGGTGCAATTTCCTTGAATGTCGGGTTTTTTTGAAGTGTCTCTGTATACACATAAGCATGCAAGCTGGAGCCTAGCATGCAGACCTATTTGCTTCACTGACCTTATTTAAATTTTTCAGTTGAACAGAGGGGGCCATGAGTTATTTTATGAACTTGTAGCTTTATGCTGCTGTGATTGTCTTACTGTGCAGTTCACAAAGATAGAATCGAATCCTATCAACAAGAATTGGATAAAAACAAAAATCAAAACTTAGTGAATACATGGCTTTGGATATGAGACGGATTGGAAAGGAACTTTTAGTTATTGCTAGAACATCATCTCCATGGTCATACGAATGAGATATCTTTCCTGACCATAGGACTAATCGTTCTATTATTTGTGTAATATCCATTATGTGGCAAGTCGATGGGATTGAAGGTTCGTTTTTCCTGGTAACATGTTTAGATTAACTTGTTTTCTCCTCGAGAGAGGAGAAGTTACTCTCTTCTCTTACCTTGCTTTTGTTCTGTCTCCGTGGCAAATAAATTTTGTGAGGGAGGGAAGGATTTGAATTCTTGAGTCTCAAAAAGGTAGGCATGTATTAGATTAGCATGAGTTCCATGGCCTATGTAGTTTACGAGTGTTTTTCCTCATTGCAGAGCTGCGGGAGAAGCGCGACTCATCATGCATTACGCTAATGCCAAGGCAAGTTATTTGGACAGTTCTGAAATTGTAGATATTGTATTATATTTGTTTTATCCAGGAAGAAATTTTGATTCGTAGATGTGTAATAAATATGTTTATTGCAGAAAGCTGCAAGACCGTCAGCACCACTTCAAACTGCATTGGGTCCCCATGTCTCAGCATACTCAGCGCCACCTCCTCCTCAAGTCTTAGCATACTCAGCACCACCTCCTCCTCAAGTCTCAGCACTGCCACCAGCATATGGTGCCTCTTATCCACCACCATCGACAGCTTACTCAGCTTCATCTCCTCATCCATCATATCCAGCTAATCAGGCGTATACACCACCACCTACAGCTTACACAACTTCATCTCCACATCCAACATACCTAGTTAATCAAGTTCATCCACCATCTGCATATCCCCCTGAACCAGTTGCTTATCCTCCACCACCCTATCCACCACCTTCAGCCTATCCTCCATCACCATATCCACCTCCTCTACAAGGGTCACAGTACTATCCTCCTCGTAAGTTCAAGTTCCCTAGGATACATTTTCTGTTAATTTCTGATATTCATCTCCTTATTAAGGCTCACTCTCACTTTCTTTCATTTAGGGCACTATCCTGGGCATTATCCTCCACCATACTAAGAAGAAATTTCTGCACGTAAAAATCAACTGCTATGTATAGATAGTTAGGAGTGCAGGTTCTTAGTGTTTATAAGTTTAGTATGTAGTGCCAATTATGGGCATTTCCAAGTTTTTCATGAACTTTCAGTTCAATTGTCAACAAGTATATTTGATGTTTAAAACAACAGGGTATCAGAGACTGGTTGAAGAACACCTTCTGACTGCACTTCTTCTATCTGCCTAGTTTTCATATTGCCCTTGTTTAAATCTAACTCTTATTTGACCCTGTGTTTAGAATATTAGATCTTTTCCACTAAATAAAAACTCGTATGAAGATTTTCTAGGCTTTCTGGAACTTGTCATTGGATATTTTTCTTTTATGAAAACAACGAATACGTTACCAATTTTCCAATTCGTTAACACCACTCAGTAGCACTGGGAAATCGGCATCATTAACACCAAAAGCATCTGAAATGGGCTAAGCTTATAGACACTATGCCTTTTAGATATGAAGGGCCGAAAGTCTTGACACCGGGGGAGGATCTTGAACTTAAATGGGCTATTCCAAAGGAAATATATCTGTTTATTTTTATAATTTTAAGCTATACTTTTTTTTTAATCAGAAAAATTTTATACAAAAATAAATAGTTTATATACACAGCTAGAGGCTACCCACAATCTTTTGCCTACAAAGGTACTACAAAGGATAAAATTATAGGAACAGTACAATGCAGGGAAAGAACCATCCCATCTTAAACATTCACCTCTCAAGCAATCTAAGAAAACTAAGCCTAATACCCTACTACATAAATTCCCCAACACCTAGGAAAGTCACTCAAATATCAACAGCACAACACACCAAACAGCACCCTATACTACATACATACACAACCCACAAATCACAACCAGAGCAATTCAACCAATTAGCATGACCCCCCAAGTAAGAAGAACCACCACCTGGTAGCTTGCTTAATATCACCCAGAGCTGACCCTGAACCTGCAGTAATAACAATGGAAACACCAAATGCAAACATAATTAATTTCTCTCAGTGTATAGGCTGAGCTGTTCCATAGCTTGCAAGATCACCTGCGAAGTGACCCTCCCTATATCTGAGGCTTCATCACGAAAGGTGCGACGGTTTCGTTCATACCACAGGCTATACGCTACAATAGAGAAGATAATGCAAAAAACATGAAAGTTATGATTGAACACCGAGAAAGCCTGGTGAACCCTGCTTGTCTGAGCCTTGAAGTAGAACCTCTGCTGTTGTATACTTTTCGCAGAAGTTATTGCCTTTCAACTTTGAATTGAGTTTGTTGAATTACTTTCTCTATGGACTTGCAGCCATCATCTTCGGTATGGATAAGTCATTCATTTTATTCTTTCAACCTGCAGAGTTCTAAATTATTTCGTTGATAAGAAAGATACAAATTGAATCACGAACGAGTGAGCTAACTAACTATTTTGCAGAATAGAGACGTTTGGCTAATAACAACTCAATGAATGCATAATTTTCTTTCTGACTAGCATGGCAAAATTTTCAGTCAGTGAAGAGCCCCAAAGATGAATGGAATTATCAGTAGATACCTTTGATCAGAATCATTCAACCAAGTACATTGGCTTCTTTATATGCTCTATAGATAGCAATTATGTTGGTGTCTTAGACATCTTGTAAATCAAGAACAAAAAGGAGTTAGAAATAGTTAGAAGTTAAGTCTTTGTAAAGTCTGTTAACGATGTTGACAGCCAAGTGTATAAATACAGAAAAGAGAGTAAATGAAAATTACTTCATTCTTCTCGTATACTACAGTCCTTTACGATTTACAAATTCATACATACGTATTAATAAAACAAGAGTGGTATCAGAGCGTAGTTGAAAGGTCTTAAGGGATCTGTGGAGCATTTCGTCGAACAAGTTAGCGGCATCTTGAAGAAGTGGTCACCATACACAAATGGAAGGACTACCCAACATGCAAGCACCTCTGTTCGACGGAGAGTCGTATCAAATATGGGCAGTGAAGATGCAGACGTACCTTGAAGGGTTAGATCTGTGGGAACCGGTCGAAGAAGACTATCACGTGGATCCTTTGGCGGACAACGCAACATTAAACCAAATAAAGTATCAGAGGGAGCGACTTACCAGGAAAGCCCGAGCCAAGTCGTGTCTATACGCTGCGGCAAGTCCCTCTCTGTTTACAAAAATTATGCACCTAAAATCTACCAAGGAGATATGGGAGTATCTGAAGGCCCAGTATGAAGGAGACGAGAGAGTGAAGAGCATGAAGGTAATTAACCTGATGAGGGAGTTCGATAGACTCCAAATGACAGAGGATGAGTCAGTTAAGATGTACACCGGAAAACTACAGGATCTTGCAGACAAGATTCGACTTCTTGGAAGTCGTTTTGAAGATGAGAAAATTGTTCAGAAGATGTTGATCTCTCTTCCAGAAAAATTCGAAGCAACCATCATTTCTTTGGAAAACACCAGAGACATGGAGAACCTAAAGTTGTCGGAGTTGTTAAGTTTTCTGCAAACCTAAGAACAAAGGAGAGCGATGAGGTCGGTAGAGGTGACTGAGGGTGCACTAAGAGCGAGTCAGAAAACCAGTGGAGGAGGAAAGAAGAGGCATTAGAACAAAGGGGGTGCAGAAGGCAAAAAGTAAGAAAAACAAGAAGCGACATAAACTTCGGCCCAGTCTCAAAGAGAACCCTGCAAACACTACAGTAAGACCAATCATCCCCATTATAAGTGCTAAAGGAGACCTGACGTCAAGTGCAGGAAATGCAAGAAGCTAGGGCACATTGACAAGTTCTGCAAAAGCAAGGAGCAAACGTAGACTTCTGAGGAGGCTCGGATTGCAGACAAGAAGGATGAGGATCATTTGTTTGTTGCCTCCTGCCACAACACCAGTGTCTCAGCTGATAGCTGGCTAGTCGATAGTGGGTGCTTCAACCACATGACCAGCAACCTGAGCATATTCAAGACCTTGAACAAGAAACATACGTGCAGAGTAAAGATTGGCAATGGACAACTGATTTCTGCCAAGGGAAGAAGAGATGTTGTGATCGAAAGCATGAAGGGTCCGAGGACGCTTGAAGATGTGCTATATGTTCCAGACCTTGAACAGAAT
>JANKYE010000225.1:32467698-32479005 GCA_032467995.1 Erythroxylum dillonii
GAAAATCAGTAAAAGATTGTATAATTTATTTTCAAATTGGTATTTGTTTATATTTTTAATTTAACATTATTATTCCATATAATTAAATATTTGATATTTTAAACAATATATTTAATTATTGATAAAAATAAAAATAAAAATGAAAATGAAAGATTAAAACCAATTTTGTGATTTGAAAAATTAATTGAGACCTACTTGTTTATCTAAAAATAAAAAATAATGTCACGTTAGTATTTATGTGATATTGAAAGTGAGTTAACATTGTTAATTTTTTAATTTGGGGTTTATTTTGAATATTTTTAAAAACTTAGAGTTTAATTTGAATGTTTTAAGATATTAGAGCTCAAGTTGTATTTTCTAAAAAATTAAAATTGATTACTGATAATAATAAAAGAGAAGAACAAAAGTTTGAAAAGCCATAACACTCTCTTAATAGAGAAACAACCACCTTAAAAACGACAGCATTTTCAACAAAGTAAAAAAATGACAACATTCCAATTATGAAATCTATTAGCCCGTTGTTAAGTAAAAGGGGTACATAAATCCCAAGATCTAAATAATTCATCTTGTGTTACCTAACTGGGGTTGGAAGAATCTGACAATCACCACCACCTTGAGGGACAACCAAGAGTGAGTCTTGAAGGAAAAACGCAGATCAGGAAATCAGATGAAAAGGTTAGACAAATCCTTCATAAACCAAGTTTCTATTTTTCATGTTTCACACTGGAAAACTATCCGATGTAAAGTGATAAGGCCTTTTTCACATGTCTCTTTCTTTACCAGTCTATCAATTGAGTGTCTCAAGCAGACGAGTTCACAACCAAACCCCCATACCTTAGTCGCTTCCCCTCCGTCCCCTTGAGGTAAGTCTTCCCTCCGATGCTTTCCATTCCTCTGAAAATGTTTGCTTCGAAATCTCTTACTACTGTTGATATGCATATTTCTCTATATTCTCCACAAGCTAGCTAGTTGGGATAAGTTCAAGTTGTATTTTGTTGTAAATGTTTGAGTTTCAAAATATACTTTTGGCCTAAAGGTTTAATGCAGCTACACATTTTAGAAAAAGAAAAAGATCTACACTTTTATTCATGATAATAAATATATGATAATAATGAAAGAGAAGAACAAAAGTTTGGAGAGTCCTAACACTCTCCTAGTAGAGAAACTATCATCATAAAAATGATAGCGCTTTTAACATCTAAAGAGACAACATAGTAGAGAAAAAAGACAGCATTCCAAATTATGAAATCTATTAGCCTCTTTGTTAAGTAAAAGGGTTAAATAAATCCAAAAATCCAAACAACTCCTCTTGTGTTACCCGATTAGGGCTGGAAGGATCTAACGATCACCACCATCTTGAGGGACACCTAAGAGTGACTCTTGAAGGAGAAACGTAGATCAACAAATTAGAAGAAAAGGTAAGACAAATCCCTTATAAACCAATTTTCTATTTTTGATGTTTCACACTGGAAAATTGTCCGATGCAAAGTGATAAAGCTTTTTCACATGTCTCTTTCTTTAGCAGTCCATCAGTTGAGTGTCTCAAGCAGACGGGTTCATAATCAAACCCCAATATTGTAGCTGTTTCCCCTCTATCCCCTTAAGGTAAGCCTCCCCTCTGATGCTTTCCGTTCATTTAAAAATGTTTGCTTCAAAATCTCCTTTCTACTGTTGATGTGCATATTTCTCCGTATTATCCATAAGCTAGCTAGTTGGGATGAGTTCAAGTTGTATTTTGTTTTAATGTTTAACTTTCAAAATGTACCTTGGGTATAAAGGTTTAATGCAGCTACACTTTTCTGAAAAAGAAATATAACTACACTTTCATGGATGATAAAAAAGATATGATGATAATGAAATAGAAGAAAAAAAATGGAGAGCCATAACTCTCTCCTAGTAGAGAAACTATCATCATAAAAATGACAACATTTTCAACACCTAAAGAGTCAACACAATAGAGAAAAAACAAAAGCATTACAAGTTAAGAAATCTATTAACCCCTTTGTTGAATAAAAGGGGTAAATATATCTTAAAATCTAAACAGCTCATCCTGTGATACCCAATTAGGGTTGGAAGGATCTGGCGATCACCACCATCTTGAAGGACACCCAAAAGTGAGTCTTGAAGGAGAAATGTAGATCAAGAAATTAGATGAAAAGGTAAGATAAATCCTTCATAAACCAAGTTTCTATTATTCATGTTTCACACTGGAAAACTATCCGATGAAAAGTGATAAGGCCTTTCACATGTATCTTTCTTTACCAGTCCATCAATTGAGTGTCTGAAGCAGACGGGTTTACAACCAAACCCCCATACCCTAGCCACTTCCCCTCTGTTCCCTTGAGGTAAGTCTCCCCTCCGATGCTTTCCATTCCTCTGAAAATGTTTGCTTCGAAATCTCCTTGCTATTGTTGATATGCATATTTCTCTATATTCTCCATAAGCTAGCTAGTTAGGATGACTTCAAGTTGTATTTTGTCATAAATGTTTAAGTTTGAAACTGTACCTTTTGCAAAAAGATTTAATGCAGCTACACTTTTGTGAAAAAGAAATATAACTACACTTTTGCAGACGATAATAATTATATGATAACAATGAAAGAGAAGAACAAAAGTTTGGAGAGCCATAACTCTCTCCTAGTAGAGAAACTATCACCATAAAAATGACAGTGTTTTCAATACCTAAAGAATCAACATAGTAGAGAGAAAACAACAACGTTCCAAGTTATGAAATCTATTAGCCCCGTCGTTGAGTAAAAGGGGTAAAAAAATCTCAAAATCCAAACAGCTCATTTTGTGTTACCCGATTAGGGTTGGAAGGATCTGGCGATCACCACCATCTTGAAGTACACCCAAGAGTGAGTCCTGAAGGAGAAACGCAGGAAATTAGATGAGAAGGTAAGACAAATCCTTCATAAACCAAGTTTCTATTTTTCATGTTTCACATGGGAAAACTGTCCGATGCAAAGTGATATTGCCTTTTCATATGTCTCTTTCTTTATCAATCCATTAGTTGGATGTCTCAAGTAAACGAGTTCACAACTAAACCCTAATACCGTAGTTGCTTCCCCTCTATCCCTTTGAGGTAAGTCTCCCCTTCGATGTTTTCCACTCCTCTGAATATGTTTGCTTCGAAATCTCCTTGCTACTTTTGATATGCATATTTCTCTATATTCTCCATAAGCTAGCTAGTCAGGATGTGTTCAAGTTGTATTTTGTTGTAAATTTTTTAGTTTCAAAATGTACCTTTGGTGCAAAGGTTTAATGCAGCTACACTTTTTTAAAAAAGAAATATAACTACACTTTTTTGTACGATAATAATTATATGATAATGTGAAAGAGAAGAACAAAGTTTTGGAAAGCCATAACCCTCTCCTAGTAGAGAAACTATCACCATAAAAATGACATCATTTTTAAGGCTTAGAGAGTCAACAGAGTAGAGAAAAAATGACAACGTTCCAATTTATGAAATCTATTAGCCCTATTCTTGAGCAAAAGGGGATAACAAAATCCCAAAATCCAAACAGCTCCTTTTGCATTACCCGATTAGGGTTGGAAGAATTTGGCAATCACCACCATCTTGAGGGACACCCAGGAGTGAGTCTTGAAGGGAAAACGCAGATCTGGAAATTAGATGAAAAGGTAAGACAAATCCTTCATAAACCAAATCTTTATTTTTGATGTTTCACATTGGAAAACTATTTGATGCAAAGTGATATGGCCTTTTCACATGTCTCTTTCTTTATCAATCCATTAGTTGGGTGTCTCAAGTAAACGAGTTCACAACTAAACCCTAATACCGTAGTTGCTTCCCCTCTATCCCTTTGAGGTAAGTCTCCCCTTCGATGTTTTCCACTCCTCTGAATATGTTTGCTTCGAAATCTCCTTGCTACTTTTGATTTGCATATTTCTCTATATTCTCCATAAGCTAGCTAATCAGGATGCGATCAAGTTGTATTTTGTTGTAAATTTTTTAGTTTCAAAATGTACCTTTGGCATAAAGGTTTAATGCAGCTACACTTTTCTAAAAAAGAAATATAACTAAACTTTTTTGGACGATAATAATTATATGATAATATGAAAGAGAAGAACAAAAGTTTGGAAAGCCATAACCCTCTCCTAGTAGAGAAACTATCACCATAAAAATGACATCATTTTCAAGACCTAGAGAGTCAACAGAGTAGAGAAAAAATGACAGCGTTCCAATTTATGAAATCTATTAGCCCTACTCTTGAGCAAAAAGGGATAATAAAATCCCAAAATCCAAACCGATCCTCTTGCATTACCCGATTAGAGTTAGAAGAATTTGGCAATCAACACCATCTTGAGGGGCACCCAGGAGTGAGTCTTGGAGGGGAAACGCAAATCAAAAAATAAGATGAAAAGTTATGACAAATCCTTTATAAACCAAGTCTATATTTTTCATGTTTCACAATGGAAAATTGTCCGATGCAAAGTGATATGGCCTTTTCACTTGTTTCTTTCTCTACCAGTCCATCAGTTGAGTGTCTCAAGCAGATGGGTTCACAACCAAACCCCCATACCGTAGTCGCTTCCCCTCTGTCTCCTTGAGGTAAGTCTCCCGTTCGATGTTTTCCACTCATTTGAAAATGTTTGCTTCGAAATCTCCTTGCTACTTTTGATATGCATATTTCTCTATATTCTCCATAAGCTAGCTAGTCAGGATGTGTTCAAGTTGTATATTATTGTAAATTTTTTAGTTTCAAAATGTACCTTTGGCTTAAAGGTTTAATGCAGCTACACTTTTCTAAAAAAGAAATATAACTACACTTTTTTTGGACGATAATAATTATATGATAATAATGAAAGAGAAGAACAAAAGTTTGGAGAGCCATAACACTCTCCTAGTAGAGAAACTATCACCATAAAAATGACAACATTTTCAACACCTAAAGAGTCAACAGAGTAGAGAAAAATGATAGCGTTCCAATTTATGAAATCTATTAGCCCCGTTGTTAAGCAAAGGGGGATAAATAAATCCCAAAATCCAAACAACTCCTCTTGCATTACCCGATTAGGGTTGGAAGAATCTGGCGATCACCACCGCCTTAAGGAACACCCAGGAGTGAGTCTTAAAGGGGAAACGTAGATCTAGAAGTTAGATGAAAAGGTAAGACATATTCTTCATAAACCAAGTTTCTATTTTTTCATATTTCACACTAGAAAACTTTCTGATACAAAGTGATATTGCCTTTTCAAATGTCTCTTTCTTTACCAGTCCGCCAGTTGAGTGTCTCAAGTAGACGGGTTCACAGCCAAACCCCCATATCGTATTCGCTTCCCCTCTGTCCCCTTGAGGTAAGTCTCCCCTTTGATGTTTTCCACTCCTATGAAAATGTTTGCTTCGAAATCTCCTTTGTACAGTTGACATGCATATTTCTCTATATTCTCCATAAGCTAGTTAGTTGGGATGAGTTCAAGTTGTATTTGGTTGCAAATGTTTGAGTTTCAAAATGTACCTTTAGTGTAAAGGTTTAATGCAACTACAATTTTTTGAAAAATAAATATAGCTACACTTTTATTGATTATAATAAATATACAATAATAATGAAAGAGAAGAATAAAAGTTTAGAGAGCCATAACATTCTCCTAGTAGAGAAACTTTCATCATAAAAACAACAGTATTTTCAACATCGCAATTTATGAAATATATTGGCCTCGCTGTTGAGCAAAAATGGGTAAATAAATCCCCAAATCCAAACAACTCCTTATGTATTACCCGATTAGGGTTGGAAAAAGCTGGCGATCACCACCATCTTGAGGGGCACCCAAGAGTGAGTCTTGGAGGGGAAAAGCATATCAGAAAATAAGATGAAAAGTTATGACAAATCCTTTATAAACCAAGTTTCTATTATTCATGTTTCACAATGGAAAATTGTCCGATGCAAAGTGATATGGCCTTTTCACTTGTCTCTTTCTCTACCAGTCCATCAGTTGAGTGTCTCAAGCAGATGGGTTCACAACCAAATCCCCAACCATAGTTGCTTCCCCTCTTTCCCCTTAAGGTAAGCCTCTCCTTCGATTTTTTCCACTCCTCTGAAAATGTTTGCTTCGAAATCTCCTTGCTACTGTTGATATGCATATTTCTCTATATTCTTCATAAGTTAGCTAGTTGGGATAAGTTTAAGCTGTATTTTTTGTAAATGTTTTAGTTTCAAAATGTACCTTTGGTGTAAAGGTTTAATGCAACTACACTTTTTTGAAAAAGAAATATAACTACACTTTTATTGATGATAATAAATATATGATAATAATGAAATAGAAGGATAAAAGTTTAGAGATCCATAACACTCTCCTAGTAGAGAAATATCACCACAAAAACGCCTAAAGAGTCAACAGAGTAGAAAAACCACGACGTTCCAATTTATGAAATATATTAGCCCCATTGTTAAGCAAAAGGGAGTAAATAAATCCCAAAATCCAAACAGCTCGTCTTGCACTACCCAATTAGGGTTGGAAGAATCTGGCGATCACCACCATCTTGAGGGATACCCAAGAGTGAGTTTTAATGGGGAAACACAAATCAAGAAATTAGATGAAAAGGTAAGACAAATCCTTCATAAACCAAGTTTCTATATTTCATATTTCACACTAGATAACTGTCCTATGCAAAGTGATAGGGCTTTTTCACATGTCTCTTTCTTTACCAGTCCATCAGTTAAGTGTCTCAAGCAAATAGGTTCACGGCCAAATCCCCACACCGTAGTCGCTTCCCCTCTGTCCCTTTAAGGTAAGTCTCCATTTTGATGCTTTCCATTCCTTTGAAAATGTTTGCTTTGAAATCTCCTTGCTACTGCTGATATGCATGCTTCTCTATATTCTCCATAAGCTAGCTAGTTGAGATGAGTTCAGGTTATATTTTGTTGCAAATGTTTGAGTTTCAAAATGTACCTCTGGGGTAATGATTTAATGCAGCTACACTTTTATGAAAAAGAAATATAACTACACTTTTATGGACGATAATAATGAAAGAGAAGGACAAAAGTTTGGAAAGCGATAACACTCTCCTAGTAGAGAAACAATCACTATAAAAACAACAACATTGTTGACACATAGTAGGAAAAAAACAACAGTGTTCCAAGTTATGAAATCTATTAGCCTCGTTGTTGAGTAAAGGGCATAAATAAATCCCAAAATCTAAACAACTCCTCTTGTGTTACCCGATTAGGGTTGGAAGGATCTTGCGATCACCACCATCTTTAGAGACACTAAGGAGTGAGTCTTGGAGGAGAAATGTAGATCAGGAAATTAAATGAAAAGGGAAGATAAATCCTTTGTAATCCAACTTTCTATTTTTCATGTTTCACACTGGAAAATTGTCTAATGCAAAGTGATAAGGCCTTTCCACATGACTATTTCTTTACCAGTCCATCAGTCAAGTGTCTTAAGCAGATGGGTACACAGCTAAACCTTCATACCGTAGTCCCTTTCCCTCTGTCCCCTTGAGGTAAGTCTCCCCTACAATGCTTTCCATTCCTCTGAAAATGTTTGCTTCGAAATCTCCTTGCTACTTTTGATATGCATATTTCTCTATATTCTCTATAAGCTAGCTAGTCAGGATGTGTTCAAGTTGTATTTTGATGTAAATTTTTTAGTTTCAAAATTTACCTTTAGCATAAAGGTTTAATGCAGCTACACTTTTCTAAAAAAGAAATATAACTACATTTTTTAGATGATAATAATTATATGATAATAATGAAGAAGAAGAACAAAAGTTTGGAGAGCCATAACCCTCCCCTAGTAGAGAAACTATTACCATAAAAACGACATCATTTTCAATATCTAAAGAGTCAATAGAGTAGAGAAAAATGACAGTGTTCCAATTTATGGAATCTATTAGCCTCGTTGTTGAGCAAAAGGGGATAATAAAATCCCAAAATCCAAATAGCTCCTCTTACATTATCCGATTAGGGTTGGAAGAATCTGGCGATCACCATCATCTTGAGGGACACCTAGGAGTGAGTCTTGAAAGGGAATCATAGATCTGGAAATTAGATGAAAAGGTAAGACAAATCTTTCATAAACCAAGTTTCTATTTTTCATGTTTCACATTGGAAAACTATCAGATGTAAAGTGATATGGCCTTTTCACATGTCTCTTTCTTTACCACTTCGTCAGTTAAGTGTCTCAAGCAGATAGGTTCACAGCCAAACCCCTACACCATAGTTGTTTCCCCTCTGTCCCCTTGAGGTAAGTTTCCCTTTCGATGTTTTCCACTACTCTAAAAATGTTTGCTTCAAAATCTCCTTGCTACTGTTGATATGCATATTTCTCTATATTCTCCATAAGCTAGCTAGTTGGGATGAGTTCAAGTTGTATTTTTTTTGTAAATGTTTGAGTTTCAAAATGTACCTTTGGTGTAAAAGTTTAATGCAACTACACTTTTTTGAAAAAGAAATATAACTACACTTTTGTTGATGATAATAAATATATGATAATAATGAAATAGAAGAATAAAAGTTTGGAAAGCCATAACACTCTTCTAGTACAGAAACTATCACCATAAAAACGACAACATTTTCAACACCTAACGAGACAATAGATTAGAGAAAAAATGACGGTGTTTCAATTTATGAAATATATTAGCCCTGTTTTTTAGCAAAAGGGGGTAAATAAATCCCAAAATCCAAACAGCTTCTTTTGCATTACCCAATTAGGCAGACAGGTTTATAGCCAAACCCCCATACTGTAGTCGCTTCCCCTCTGTCCCCTTGAGGTAAGTCTCCCCTCCGATGCTTTCCATTCCTCTAAAAATGTTTGCTTTGAAATCTCATTGCTACTGTTGATATGCATATTTTTATATATTCTCCATAAGTTAGCTAGTTGGGATGAGTTCAAGTTGTATTTTATTGTGAATGTTCGAGTTTCAAAGTTTAACTTTGACGTAAAGGTTTAATGTAGCTACACTTTTCTGAAAAAAGAAATATAACTACACTTTTGTTAATGATAATAAATATATGATAATAATGAAAGAGAAGAACAAAAGTTTGGAGAGCTATAACACTCTCCTAGTAGAGAAACTATCACCATAAAAGCAACAACATTTTCAACATCTAAAGAGTCAACAAAGTGGAGAAAAAACGACAACGTTCCAAGTTATGAAATCTATTAGCCCTGTTGTTGAGTAAAAGAGGGCAAATAAATCCCAAAATCATAATGGAGTCCACTTTTTGGTTAATTTTGAAAAATTAATTGAGTCCTACTTTTTTATTGAAAAAATATAAAAATAATGTCATGTTAGTATTAATATGATATTAAGTTGACAGAAAGTTAATACTATTAATTTTTTTCATTTGGGATTTATTTTGAATATTTTTTAAAAGTTAGAGTTTAATTTGAATGTTTTAAGACGTTTGAGCTCAAGTTGTATTTTAAAAAAAAATAAAAATTGAGTAATGATAATAATAAAAGAGAAAAACAAAATTTTGGAGAGCCATAACACTCTCCTACGTTGAGAAACTATCACCAGAAAAATGACAACGTTTTCAACACCTAAAGAGTCAACATAGTGAAGAAAAAACGACACGTTCTAAGTTATGAAATTTGTTTGCCCCGTTATTGAGTAAAAGGGGTAAGTAAATCCCAAAATCTAAACAACTTCTCTTCTGTTACCCGATTAGGGTTGGACTAGCAGGTGGTCACTTCAAATCTGTGGTGGTTTCGAAACGTATAATGCCCAGTTATTTTTGGGAATTAAAGAGTATGTATGTATAGGTTTTGTTATGAATAGTTAAGATGTGTAAGTGAATATTGTTAAAGTTAGAATTTGGAGAAAAAATTAGAAATGTATGATGCAAGACAGAATTTTGTAAGGGGAAAGAGAAAAAGATTGAATATTTAAATTGGATTAATAAAAGTATAAAGAAAAAACTGACAATCCAAACATATGAAGTAAAATTCGGTATAATATTTTAGTAAAGAATATAGCATCTGCAAAATTTGATATGAATTAAAGTAAATCAATAAAAATTTTAAAATTCTTTTAACCAATGTGAAACCAATAGGTATGTGAATTAAAAAGAAATTACTAACTGGGCAAATAAAAAAAGAACAAGAGTTCAACAATACAAAACAAAATATAGGAGAAACACAGTTCATCAATTATGATTAGTAAATACCAAGAAAGGCTGCAAAGCAACAACAAGAATAGTTTATATGTTCGTTAGGATTACAGTTATCAAAGCACTAAGGATCAACAAATAGCAAAAAAAGATAGAAAATAGAAGCAAAAGGAGTTTGAAAGTGCATTTACAGGCATCCGAGATTTAAGTTTTAATTTCAAAATTGTTGAATTTATCTTTTGTTTCCTTTCAAAACTTTTTTTTATTTACCTAAAAAGTATTAATTTAAGTTTCAATTTTAAAAAAATTGAATATATCCTTCGTTTTCTTTCAAAACCTTTTTTTATTTACCTAAAAATTATTAATTATTTATCGTAATTAAGAAAGGATATATTCATTTAATTTGATGGTACTTGATGCATCCCTTTTAAATCATTAACAAATGCAATAAGTTCAATCTTGTATTATTGCAAACTCAAAATGTTTAAGATTAAATTATATTATTATCATAATTAAATTCGATTTATGAATCATTATATAATCGTAAAACAAGCATTAATAAATTTAATTTGAAAGTGAATTATGAATTAAAATATCATGAATTATATAATTTTTAATTTTTAATCGAACTCATAATTATTCAACTCCATAAAATAGAAATATTAGTATAAAAAGAAAAGGTCATTTATCTTTTTTAAAATTAAAAAATTATAATAAGGTGAAAAAGTGCATCATGAAAGAATCAATTAGTCATAATAGTCATATGCTAGTTGTATATGAAACTACTGCAGTATATTCAAACAAGTCCAACTTAAGTTGAAGCTTAACACTTAGCAGAGAGATGATCGCAATTTTAAGAGACCATTATCTTGATTTTTATTGCTAATTTCCAGTAGATGAAGTCAATAAATGCCAATTTTCAACCAAAACATGATTACTCGAGGTGGAGATTATGAGCTATCAATTAGATTATGATGGAGTCAATCAATTTAAACGGTAATTACTAAAAGTGATTTTAGTCAATGACTGGTCCACGTTCTTGTCCTTCAGATTAATTGTTAACCATAAGACGAGACTTTGTCACCTTAAGTTAGGGGTCGCTAGGCTGAAATGATCGTGAATTCTTTGCCAAATGAATAGGGAGAAATAACATTCGGTCTTTCTCTAAGCCTTTGTTTGGATCCTTATTTGCACTAGAGAAAGGAAAGGAAATATTGAGGGGAAAA
>JANKYE010000225.1:32506949-32517526 GCA_032467995.1 Erythroxylum dillonii
GAAAGGAGAGAAATTGATCCTTGAAAGCTATACAGATGCAGACTATGCAGGATCTTCGGTTGATAGGCGATCTACTTTTGGATATTGTACCTTCTTAGGAGGTAATCTTGTAACTTGGAGGAGTAAAAAGCAGAATGTAGTTGCCAGGTCTAGTGCAGAAGCAGAATTCAGATCTATGGCACTTGGAATTTGTGAACTTTTGTGGCTGAAGATAGTCTTGGATGATCTCAAAATTAAATGGGAAGATCCAATGAAACATTTTTGTGATAATAAGTCAGCTATTAGTATTGCTCATAACCCCGTGCAACATGATCGTACGAAGCATATTGAAGTTGACAGGCATTTTATCAAAGAAAAACTCGATAGTGGTTTGATTTGTACTCCTTTTATCTCTACGAGTGATCAACTTGCTGATATGCTTACTAAGGGATTGTCCAGCACAACATTTCAACGATTGATCTCCAAGCTTGGAATGGATGACATCCATTTACCTGCTTGAGGGGGAGTGTGGGAAAATTAGTTCCTAACTTCTAGGGATTTGAATGTGGGAAAATCAGATCCTAATCTCTAGTGATTTATTCTGCTATTGTATAAGGATTTTATTTTGTATAGGATTTTATTTCCATCTGCATATACTAGGATCACACTTGTATAAATAGAGATGTAGTAGTCTTGCAAATTAATTCAATATACAACAAATTATTGAGTTCTCTTTTATCACAAGAACAAAACATGTTGGGGTTGACAAGCACTTCATCAAGGAAAAGATTGAAGAAGGATTAACTTGTGTTCCCTATATTCCAACATCACAGCAGGTAGTTGACATTCTTACAAAGGGATTACACAAGAGGCAGTTCAATGTTCTAGTTACCAAGCTGGCTATGGATGACATATACATGCTAGCTTGAGGGGGAGTGTTGGGAAATATTATTGACTCCTAAATAGTTAGGAAATCAGATCTGGTATTATGTACAGATATTAGGATATTATGTAAAGATATTAGTTTCCTAGAATTGCCATCTCTATTTCTATATATACTTGTATCTATGTACTGATGAAAATAGAGTGTGAAATACAAACAATAGAGAATTTCTGCAGTTTCTAATGTCTTTCCTTATTGAAGTAGGAGTAGGAGTAGGAAAAGAATATTTGTAATTTGGGTTTTCTTTGGTCCATGCTGTAAAAGGAATAAGTCTAGGTATAAATATATCTATTTTACTCTGCCATTAGTAGTGAATGCTAGTGACTGGTTGTGGATGTATGAATCACATAAATCTTGTGTTCCTCCCTTTTCACTAATCTCTATATGTGTTGATTTCTTGATTATTTTTCCAACCTTTACTCCATTGATATCAATAGAAGTTGGGCTAGCTCTGATCGAGAAAGTAGATAAATTCAATGGCCTATAGTCTAGTTCATCAATTTTCCTGATCAAGTAACATAATCCTAGTGTCCAATTTGAATTAGCATATATGTTAGATGTTTTTGTGTTTCTATCTTCAGTTGTTAACATTGAATATTCGTTCTCCTTTTTCAACTTTTGGTTCAGTTGGTGTATAAAGTGTACTTTGCTATCTTCACTGAAGTGGGATATAAGTCAGCCACTTTTCACTTTTCCCTTCTCTCATTTTGGTTGTTCTTTCTTCAGGAGAAAATAGAGATCCACTTTATTCTGTGAAATTTTCATCTTGAATTTGTAGATTTCTCTTCTTTTTTTTTCTTCTTGCTTTTGAGTTTAGATAAACTGTAACCTGTTTTTCTGTAACATATTGCAGATTGGTTTTGTTACATTTTTCCTTAGCTCAATTCTTGACAACCTGACATCTACCATTGTCATGGTTTCGCTGTTGAGGAAATTGGTTCCTCCATCAGAATACCGCAAGTATGCTCTGCTCAATTTTCACAATATATCATATGAAATTTGGAATCTTCCTAAACAATCCACTATAATGGTTTTGTGGATTCAAATTTCCAAGCTCATATGATAAGCATCAGTCATGACGAACATAGCATCGATTGAATTAGGCATATAAGGGGTTCAGCAATGTTGCAACATAGAGTTGGTGTTTATTGTTGTTGAATTATTAGTATCATCATATAATAAATTATTGGAGAACTGATTTAAATAGAGATAGATTTCAATATTTATCTCCAGCTAAAGATAGAGTGAAGAAGAAGGTTCAATCTTTAATAGTCTATAGACTATTGAAATTTGTTTTTATCAGCACGCTTAACATGAATTCATCCTGTCTAGTGGGGAGGAAAGATGCCACAGTGCACTCAACCAAATTAGGCTTATCTGCACTCACTTTGTATATATCCTATTTGTTTGTTAAACAAACATCAATCGATTTAGAACTTCATCAGTATGTTTGGGCTTCATTTACAGGCTTCTAGGAGCTGTTGTTGTGATTGCAGCAAATGCTGGTGGTTCGTGGACCCCTATTGGTGATGTTACAACTACTATGCTATGGATTCATGGTCATATATCCACATTGCAGACAATGAAGGTCTTGTTATCCTTGGAAATGGATTCTTAAGTTTCAAAATATGCCCATATTCATGTTTCTAAATTTTATATGAGATGCATTGTCCAAATGTTTTGCTGATTAGTTATAATATTTGGGCATAGGCTCAGAAGGACTCTGATGATTCAGTAACATGAAACGTACTTTGGGTTGAACGGTGGGACATTCTAGTATGTTTATGGAATAATTTGCTTATATACGTGGCTATGTATGTGCATGATATAATGGTGCTGAGATCTTACTTTTAACCATGTTAATGATTTCCTAATATTTGACCTACAAAGAAATTTACCACCTAATATGGATGTCAATTGAAATATGTGATGTTATTCTATTCTTGATAACAGGACTTGATCGTACCTTCAGTTGTTTCTCTAGCCGTTCCACTTGCTCTAATGTCTTTAACTAGGTATTTTTCTTGCATTGCTAAATCAAAAACAGAGTTAGCGATTTAAGTAATTTAAGTGTTTGTCAAGACTTGTCAATGGAAATTACAAGTTTCTCATTGTCATTCAGTGAAGTTAACGGAAAAGGACAGGGCTCTTCCGATGTCTTGGCCACTGAACAGATGGCTCCGAGAGGGCAGCTTGTTTTTTCTGTGGGCATTGGAGCTCTGGTTTTTGTTCCAGTGTTCAAGGCCCTGACTGGATTGCCTCCTTACATGGGTATGCTTCTTGGACTTGGAGTTCTGTGGATTCTAACTGATGCTATTCATTACGGTGAGTCAGAAAGGCAAAAGTTAAAAGTACCACAGGCTTTGTCACGAATTGACACTCAAGGGGCCCTTTTCTTCCTCGGTATCCTTCTGTCTGTCAGCTGGTATGAACACAAAAGCACATTTTTTGATTTGAACCTTATAGCGTTTGGCAGTTCTCCCCCCCTCCCTTTGTTAAATTAATACTGGGATTCACTGGAAGTATGCACAAGACTGAGATTCACAGCTAGATTTCTTAGTTTGACTACTTTAGGAGTCTTATCTTCATGAAAGCCACCAATATACTACAATATACTATTTAAAGAGGCTTAGTTCCTTTCTGCCGTCCCTTCTTTGCTTGTCGACAGTGGTGGACGTTGCGGTTTAATGACTTTTCCTCAGTCTGAAAATGTTATGTTAAAGTGCCGATTCTACCCATCTAATTCAGATGCGATGAATTAAATAGACTTTTAGGATCAACAGTTCTTCATGCTAAACTTCTACGGCGTTAGAGATTTAGATTGTTTAGACCTTCAATTATTGCTTGTGAAACCAATTACAAACCATGGTCGTCATTGGTGCAGCAATTGGGTTGTGTAAGCTATTGAAATTTCAAAGAGAAAAGACTATCTGTTGTATCCTCTGAGTAACAGCATGCTTGACATTCTAGCATTTTTTGTGTATCCGCATGTAAATAAAATGCCTGCATTAACTAGGACACGTGAAATTGTTTCCTTCTTCATAATAAACGTCTAAAAACATTCATTTCTTTTTTCAGTTTGGAGGCTGCTGGGATTCTTCGTGAATTGGCAAATTACCTTGATGCTCATGTTCATAACGTTGAACTCATTGCCAGTGCAATAGGGGTGGTATCAGCAATTATAGACAATGTCCCATTGGTTGCAGCTACAATGGGAATGTATGATGTTACCTCCTTTCCCCGAGATTCTGAATTTTGGCAGTTAGTTGCATATTGTGCTGGAACTGGTGGTTCCATGCTAGTAATTGGCTCTGCAGCAGGAGTTGCTTATATGGGCATGGAAAAAGTGGACTTCTTTTGGTACATGCGTAAGGTATGTACTGCCATTAGTAACTTTATTGGATTTTTGCCAACTTCAAGTAACAGATTCTTTCTCAAATCTCCAGGTGAGTGGTTTTGCTTTTGCTGGTTATGCTGCTGGTATTGCAGCCTACTTAGCTATTCACAACTTAGGCGTCTCCCTGCCCACAACTCTAGCCGACGTCTCATTCCTTTCAAGTTCATAATTTTCACTAGCCTCGAAACAAGGGTATGGCCAACTTCAATAAGATATGTGGGTGTGATAGATGACTGTTGTATAAATAGTTATTCCGATAAATACAGAAAATTAGATCAGTTAGAACAACGAGATGACGGAACATGAGCTTTCAATCATCAAGGGAGGTTACAGGCCCAAAAATCTCTTTTCTACTACATTTGACAGATTATTGTTTGCGATTGCGAGGTTCGTTGATCGATGTATAACCCAAGGTAATGCAAGTGCAGGAAAGAGTTGGGGGAAGCTTGTCTGCCTTGGTGTTCTATGAGATTAGGAGCTATTTTCACAAGAATGTATACAACATCAAGCATTAGACAAATCAAACTCGTAAAAAAACATCAAGCATTAGAGAAATCAAACTCGTAAAAAAACCAAGTTATTTATTCAAACTAGAAGCTATATATATATATATTTGATGAAAGGTAAAAATGTATATTCATCAAAAAGAGGGATGTACAACTCTATAGGGGCATACCCCAGTCAAGTATAACAAAAGCAACAGGTCAAAAAATGTGAAAAAATTGAAAGAAGACCCAAAAACACAGGACACCACAACACACCCAGAGGCCTAACAATCAGTATTGGTCTAAGAAAGCCCAAGAGAAAGGAGCCCATAAAATCAGACAAAACAGGCGACCTAACAGAGAAGGAAAACTAGCCTGGTATAAGCTACAAAAGTCAAAAAGCTCACTAAGGAGGCGACATGGAACGTGAGGCTAGGGGAGTAAACCCAAATTGCGCTCACATGGATGCCTCCGAAAGGGCTCAACCATCATCCTGCCAGCAAAAGGCACGATGTTGTTTCCTTCATTCTTGAACATCGGCGTTTAGTCAAAATTCCACCAGATGCAAGCGACGTTGTCCCATCACATTCTCAGCAAAATCTCTAGGTGACGTAGGATCAAGTACCCGCCATCTACAACCCACGTCTTCAAGGATAGGCGTACCAGCGAACGCCTCATACTAGAGAACATGCAAGCAGTGAGGTGCGACCGGAAACTTTCAAACCCAAGAACAAAAGGCAGAAAGAGGAAAACGTTAATGAGAACCCCCTTTTTTTTGTGCATTTCCACTCCTCTTCAAGATTCCCATAACATGCAGAAACTATGAGGTAGTGTCTGTATGTGAAGTGAATCTGAGAAAGAAGACAAGGGATAAAATAGTTGAAAATAAAACACAGAAAGACCAGATATCATCTTCTCACCCTTTTCACAAAGCTAGGCACCGCATAGTATAAGATTCTTGTAGGCCCTGTCCAGTTAAAGCAAACCCCAGCTGCAGAAAACTCCCAATTCAGCAATGGCTACTCAACTCTCTCCCGAAAAACAGTGGCACTATTCCATCATCTAGGGCCAAAACAACATCAAAATAAGTTAGGAGAGGAATCAAAAACTGCCTAAAAAGGCATTGCCAGACAAAACCACAGGCAGCAACTCAAGAGAACGACATTGAGAAGACCCACCCACAAAACATCAGGAGGGCCAAAAACACCAACTGGAGGTAGATGAAGAGCAAGGGGTAGCAGTGCCTAGAAAGTAATGAGTTCAGCTGGGTAGAGCTGATACAAAATCCTATAAATGGCCAACTTGATTTTAGAGATAACATTCAAGCTTGAAAAAGAAGCACCCTCAAATTGGACAGCATTGCGAGATTTCCAAAGAGTATAAACTGTACAGAGCAGAGCTAGGCGAATAACTTTGCACCTCAAGATAGCTCCCTTTGCTTCTAGTCGGATCCATTTGATAGCCCGTAATAAAGATCCCATTTCACGATGGATACCCAGCCAATGTTGAATTCCTTGCCAAACCACTCTAGTAAAATTACAAGTGAAGAACAAGTGGCTGACAAATTCATCTTCTATATCACACAAAACACACAGAGGATTCAAATCAAGAAAGGAGAGGTTGTCTTTGGTAGCAAGACGGTTCTGCAAGCTTAACCAAGTTATGAAGGAAAATTTGGGTGGGATGTAGGCCTTCCAAATGAAGGACATCCATGTCCTCTTGTTATGCTTAGTCCTTAGAAGGTTATAGAGTTTGTGGCATAAGAAGCTACCATTGATACATAATTTCGGCAGTTCATTTTCAACAACACCACGTCCCCCAAGTTTCATCATCAAAGCGTTGCGAATCACTGCTAGTTTTTTCAATAAGAGGGAGGCGTGAGGATGCGGCACCCAATCCTAAATAGACATACCCCTAAGATAGATAGTATGGATCCATTTCACCCATAGTGAGTTTGCTTCGACGTGGATGTTCCAAAGCATTTTCGCTAATAAGGCCATGTTTCATGTTTTACAGTTCTTCAGTCCCCTTCCTCTTTAGGGACGCCGATGTCATCCCAAGCAACTCGGTAATGTTTACCGCCCCAAAGGAAAAGCCGACAAAGAGACGCAATTTTATCAAGGATCACCACCGGGATGGGAATGGCTCGAAGCCAAAAGGAAAGCACGCTTTGAATAACTGAGTTTATTAATTCAGCCCGACCTGTATAGGATAGAGTGTGAGTTGATAAAGGATTCCACCGCTTCTATAAGACTAGAAAACTGAGCCACTGATACTTTCATTGGGGCTAGGGGTACACCCAGGTATCGGACAGGAAATTCCCCAAGGCCAAACTCCATCATCTGTAGGATATCTTCCCTATCACGGTTCCATACACCCCCAGGAAAAATGTTGGACTTAGTAGGATTCACTCGCAAACCCGCCACCCGATTAAGTTCATACAACCCATCAAGTAATCTGAACAGAAATAGGTTCATCACAGGAGAGAAGCATAAGATCATCTGTAAACGCTAAGTGGGTGATCCCAAGTTGTTTGCATTTAGGGTGATAGTTAAAAGAAGAATCAGTAGTCCGTAAATTTAGCACTCGTGAGAGGTATTCCAAGCAGAAGAGGAACAAGATTGGTGACATCGGGTCACTTTGTCACAGACCTCGTCTACCTTTAAACATGCCATGAAGGTTTCCATTGATCAAAACCGAGAACGAAGTCGTAGTGACGCACTCAATAATCCAAGCAACAAATCGAGTAGGGAACCCCAACCCTAGCATCATTTCCTTTAGAAATGCCCAGGAGACTGTATCATAAGCTTTAGATATATCAACTTTTAGCATATAGCGAGGTGAGATATGTTTTCTTCTATAGCCCCGTGCTAATTCTTGTGCAAGAAAAATATTATCCAGCATATTATGCCTAGGCACAAACGCTGATTGGGCTGAATCTACTAAGGCACCCACAACCTCTGTCATGCGCTCTGTCAAGATCTTCGATATTACTTTATAAACAACATTCAAACAGGCAATGGGCCGAAAGTTAGAAACTTTCGGTGTAGTCTTGGTTTTAAGGATGAGGGTGATAATAGTATGATTGAGTTGTTTTAACAACCGCCCAGTCTCAAAAAATTCATGAACCGCCGCCCTTACATCACCTCCAATCCGATCCCATTGGTGTTTGAAGAAGGCCGAAGTAAACCCATCCAGTCCTGGAGCTTTCTCATTCCCAATATCAAACATAGCCCGTCGAATGTCAACATCTGCAATAGGGGCAAACAATTGAGCACACACGTTCGAATTAGGAACTACACCATGATTAACAATCAGCGGATCCACCCTTTCCTGTAGACTAGAAGAGCCAAGGATCTTTTGGTAATAAGAGACTAGGTAGGTTGCGACTTCCTCCAGTGAAGTGGTTTCAGAACCATCAGCTTTAAGGAGGTGAGTGATGGAATTCAATCAGTTCCTTTTCTTTACCAAACCCGAAAAATAGCGAGTATTATGATCAGCTTCCGCTAAATGTCAGCTCTTTGCTTTTTGTTGAAAAAACATACATTTGACCTCCTGCAAAACAAAGCATTCCTGCATTTAGATTTCAACAAGTCAGCAAGGTGTTCATCCGTAGGGTGAGTGAGGGAGTCTTGCTATGCTAGCTAGAATTCCTCCTGTGCTTCCTTGACCTTGCTTGAAATGTGCCCATAAGCTAGTTTATTCAAATTCTGCAAGGGATGTTTCAGCGCCCTTAGCTTAGACGTAAGGAGGAATTGGGCAGTTCCAGCTGTAGAAGAGGCCCAAGTAGAGTCAACAATACCCGAGAACTGGGGATGATGAAGCCAGAAATTGAAGACTTTAAACAGCCTATTACCCTGAAGCTCCTGCTGCCAATGTTCAACAATGATTGGACAATGATCTGAGTCAATTCTCATTGAAAGAAAATGAGCCAGGCAGTACCAATCATTGACTTCCCAAACATTATTAACAAGCACCCGATCCAATTTTGCCCATAAATGATTTTTCTACCATATGAACACCTTGCCTTTGGAAGGGGCATCATCAAGACCCGTGGATACACAAAACTCCTGCAAGTCTTTCAACAAGTAGGTCATAGGTGGTTTACACCCTATACGCTCTGTTGCTCGCCGAACACAGTTGAAGTCACCCATAATCGCCCACGGTATTTTGTTGTTGACATTCAGCTTTGAAAGGCGATTCTCGCCTCTTAGTCACACTGTAAAGGCCATAGATACAAATCACCAAAAAGTCTCGCTTCGTAGTCCGTTGAAGGAGCCGATCCAAAACCTGACAAGAATAGAATTCGGGTTGCCACACAATGGCTATATGGCCTTTCTCAATCAACTGAAAATTATATGCAAAAAGCCATTCCAAAAAGCATCTACAAACTAACCTTTGTAAACCTTCCTCGGTAAGCTTAGTTTCTAAGAGACATAAGAATTTACATTGGTGTTGTTGAGCAATAGCGACAACGTTATTCTGTCACGAGGTCGTGCCAAGACCTTGGACATTCCAATAGAGCAGATTCATTTTTTCCAGGCGGGAGGGCCCTGCCTTGCCAGGTTTATTCGAAGAACCGATATTATCTCTTGAACGTCCAGCAGAAGCACTCCGTGAGCTAGACTGCCCCTTCTCCCCTTTAGGTAATCTAGGTTTAACGAAAAGGATATCCTTACCTTTGGGAGTAGTCGACACTAGAGGACCCTGCTTACCTTCAGCCCCTTTACCTACAGAAATATCTTGTTCATTCGAATTAGCAATAGTCCCTGGAATACTTGGCAGAGTCTCGGTATTTATCTGGGCCAATTGACTAGACGGGTTGACGGTTGCTGTTTGAGAGGCTGGGGTTCAGAATGGCGCTCAATGACTTTTAAGGTTGCATTCGATTGTTCCTGCCTGCTAGCTACCCCTAAAACACTCTCCAGATTGGACGCATTCACAAGCTGGGGTTTAGCAGCTTGTGAACTAATTACAGCCTGCATATTCATGGTAATGTCATCCAATAGTATGCTTGGAGCCTGCAAAGTGGAATCCTTTTTACATGGAACTTAATTAAAGCTTGGCCAATTTCCCATATCAAAAAACATATATAATTGAATTACAGACGCAACAGAACCTGAAGATAGTACATATTTATTTTATCTTCCAAAAACTGCCAGAAGGAACCAAAATTTGGGAATTAAATTATGAGTTATGATACCTACCCAAGAATGATAATCATAGAATAAAAGTAATCTAACAACTAAATGACTAAGGCCACGTTACGATTTAAGGAAAACAAACTCTTCGATGGCTTGGACATCACCAATCTTTTTCAAACTCTCCTTGCTTGGCTAGTCAACAACACCGATTGCCATGAGAGCTTGCTTTCGAGGAGCTATCCTTCCAGCACTCATGAAGCAGAAATTCACGTTCTCCTCTCCTAATATGCTCCCCACTTTGCCAATCATACCTGGTTGATCAATCTGTCTGCGGAGAATGATGCTATCATTGGTATGAATTCCGTATCGTACCGACCAATACGTACCGTTTCGGCCAAAAATTGGTACCGGTACTGGTATAGGTGGTATCAGTGAAAAATATTGGTTGGTACCGGTCAATTTCGGTGGTACTAGCTGATACTGGCCGATATTCAAAATATCGGTCGATACCGAAAATTTTAAAAAATTGGGGGACTTTTTTGCAAAATTTTTAAAATTTCCCTCCCTCCCTCCTACCTCTCCTTCCCCCTCTTTTTTTCAAAGTTTTTAAAATAATAATAAATATTTTA
>JANKYE010000225.1:32528818-32546586 GCA_032467995.1 Erythroxylum dillonii
TATATCCTTTTGATTATAAAGCGTATGAAACATGTAAAACTTATTGAGTTGAAGAATAACCAAATCAACCTTTGGTAAAAGGATGATAATGATATTGAATTGTTAAATCTTATACATATGATGTGTTGGATGTGATAACAATTCATAAAAGGATGATACTCGTGTTTTAGCAGATTACTAATGACTTTATATATAGACTTATATATTAAATGAAATATTGATTTAAATTTTTGAAAAGTTCAAATTATTTAAATCTAAGTAGAAATTAAGCATTGAGAATACTAATACACTTCAATTAGATCAACATGGTTAAACATATATATATTATTTATCTATAGGGAATGAGATTCTCTAATGAATATCTTCACTGTAAGAGTATGGATTTATATAAGAGTACATAATATGAGATATTGTATGATACAATATTTATTTCTTCTATATTTATGCCTAATACAATGACTTACCTTTAATAATTCCAAGTAAATCTATTAGAAAATTTTCATATTAGACATGAAAGGGTAAGCTTTTGAAAGAGTTCGTGTGATGCTTAGTTAAAGCATATATTATCCACTAAGTTTATAACTAAATTGGATGATAAAAGGTTATAAGATATCCATTAAAAACTTTACGTCCAACCAAACGTAACCTAAAGGAGTTAATGTTAACCTATTTCTCTTCCACAGTCTTATAGGAAATTGAAATAATGTTGAAACTTGCATACTTGATTGAAACTTGGAAAGTCTTAGAAAGCAACATTAAAATTAGGAGATTAATTGTGATAAGTAAACTTTTAATTGTATAAATTTGAAAGCCATCATTCACAATCTTAAGATCTTATGATTTGGACACTCATTGGCATAATTTCGTTTGCTTGATGAACCCATGTGTTTTTTAGTATTCTCCTCCACTAACTCCATGTGGGTTTTGGATTCTAAATCGTGATAACTCCGTTTGAGATTAGGTTTCTGTGATTTGTTCGTTGACTATTGTGATAGTTGGTTTCTTTCATCTTGAGTAAGAGGCGTGAAGTGAATCACACGTTAATACAATACTCAGTAATGATAGATAGATGCACAAGAAGGAAGGTTGAATTGTGATAAACTTTTCTTTAATCCCCTTTTTAAAAAATTCTTTCGCTTAAAACAAAACTTGTTCGTTTCAAAAGATCTACTGTAAATCACGTTTATAAAAGATTTTCTGAGACTTGCGTATAACAGTAATATCGAAAATCACGATTAAGAGAGAGAGAGTTGAGAGATTTCGACACAGTAATTTTTATACTGGTTCACCCCAAACCGTAGGCTACGTCCAGTCCTCAGATGGCTTTCTGAGATTTCACTATCTCTCAAAACTTTACAAGTATTCTTTTTCTCTGAGCCTCTTCAGGTTTCTATACAATCAATATTCTTTCACACTTAGTCTCTTCAGGCTATCTGTATCTCTTTCAAACTACAAAGTGTTTCGAACTTGTTACAGAAAGTATTGCTCTAGCTTTTTCACAATAATCTCTCTCAAGAGCTTGTATAATTTTTGCTAACTTTTGTCAATTCTTTTCACTCTTTGTATGTGTGCGTAGTCTTTTCGCAGTCTTCAACTTTGACTTATGTTTATAGCCTTCGTCTTCAACTGCTTCTTAATAACTGCTTCTTAATTCTTTAAAGAAACGATTATTCAGTTGAGTTCTGTAACTGACTCAGACTGATGCTTCCGTTTTTTTTCTTTCGTCTGTTTTTTTATTTCTGTCTGCTTTTCCTTTCGTCTGTTTTCCGCTTCCGTCTGCTTTTCATTCGTCTGCTTTATGTTTATCTTCCGTCTGCTTTTCATTTGTCTGCTTTGTGCTTTTCATTCGTCTGCTTTTTGTTTATCTTCCGTCTGCTTTTCATTCGTCTGCTTTTTGTTTATCATCAAAATTATTAATCGTAAAGTTATTTTGACTTAACAAAGTGTCTGTAAACTCGTGTTTGTATTATTTCCACTTGTTTTGATTTTACCTATTGATCCCTTCTTCCTAAAACTCGGTGGTTTCTATAGCTTTCTTTCGAGTCTTAGTTGGTTCTTAGATATATTACCATCTTTTCTCTTCTGGCTATGTGATTATGTTGTGTATTGAGTTGTATTTGATGATTATTTGATAAGAAAAAAGAAATATTTCTATAGACCAGCCAAAATTCTTAATTTTCTTACCATAAAGACCTTTTGCTTGCTATAATTATCTTGTGAATGTCAAATCTGAGTGCTTTTACTAATATACAATTTTCAACCTTAGTTTGGATGCCGTAGTTCATAGAGATGTATGAAAATTTGATCTTAAATCTACTTCTTATATGAACTTGTTATTGCTTTGTTCTTTCTTTACTCTTAGTACAGTCCCTTATGGCCTTCTTCGGATCAATTTTAAGCTTGAGTAATTATGCTGAGGGGGCTAACTTAGACCAGGACTCAAATTTCTTCATGTTTATGAATTTGCTTGTCCACTATCTAATTAGAATTCCTTATAGTATTAGCATTAGTATTAGTATTAGTATTATTATTAGTATTAGCATTATTATAAATATATATTTACTACTATTTTTTGTATTTCTATTAGTATTATTTATCTATTCTTTTTACATATTGGAAATTATGTATTTCATATTTTATTTACTAACTTTTTATTTTTTATTTTTTATTATCATTATTACTATTATTGTATTTTTATTTATTTATGTATTTATTATAATTTTATTTACATAATTATTTAGCGTGCCAATTTTATTTATTTACTCTTTAATCTGCATCACATTTTTATTGTCACATCTGCATGTGGGTCTACTAGAAACAGCCTCTCCACTACGTAGGGGTAAAACTACGTGCTATCTGATCCTTCCAAATCCTGCTTTATTACGGGACTTCGAACTGAGTGTGATAATGATGAGTAAAATTTGATACATCATCTAAATTTTGTAAATAAAAGGTTATTTAGCGAAATTCTTAGTACAGCTTATTAAATTCATCACACATATGCCATCCATAAATAATTATATTGTTTATAAAAAGTTATTTATTTGTCCAAAATATTATACTTATTAGATTAAAAATTTAAAGTGAATAATTTTAAATGAAGGATAGATAAAAGCACATAGAATAAATACACATAATATAATAAATTAACATAAATATTTATAAATAAAAAACGGTGGTTGAGGACTAGTAACATATAAAGAACTAATCTCAACTCTTTGAACATATAGCAGATACCTTCATTCCTTTGATCAATCAACAATGCTTGATGTGTTTGCAGATTGCAGGTTCTGATGGTTTATGATTTCTGTTCCCACAACTGAAAATATAGTATGGTCCATGCTTGTTGGATCATACAGCAATTATTGAGATTAGCTACTGCTCTGATTATGATTTAAGACCCAACTAAATGATCCATTATGTCTCGCCCAATTAATACAACCCATCATTTCCATATCACCAGTAACCAATGCCGTTACCATAACAAAACAAAAAGATGAGCCCAGCCTACTCCCACTCCCACCAACTCAATTTCCATATTCCAAGCCAATCATATACAAACCTAAAGGACACATCATTCTCTTTTGTACAAGTTTTCAAAAGTCACAATTGCTTTCTTTTATGTGAGTGACTGGCTTTATGCACGAGTTACCACATTAAATATCAAATACATGACAACCTTATTGTCTTTTGGGTGCAGATAATCATTGTATTTGGATCAATAAAGCATGCAAATGATAAATACCACAAGAGCTATGATGTCTTCATGTTTTAACGGTGAAAAATTATGATATTCTAATCTCAAAGTTTAGATGAGAAGTCAGTAAATTTGTATCGTTATTATTAATGCAGCTGTTTAAAATTTGAGGTTAGAATTTTATTTTTCATAAAGGATCTATTCAATTTAAATAAAAATTAGTTTAAATATAAACAGCTTAAAAATATCTTCGGACCTTTCTAAAACACCTCGTGAACAAAAAAAATTTATCTTCTAAATATAAAATAAAACTGAAGAAAACAGAAAAACATGAGACAAAATACCTTTTTACATATAACACATTCTCCTTTTCTTTATCACCGTTAAAGTCAACAAAAGATAAAAAGAAGCAACACCCTTTATCCCCACCCAACCATGGCACTTTATCAGGGGGGCCTAGTACTTAAATTAACTTGGAACACTACAGGGAGCTGATATCTTATCTAGAGCTTGAAGTGCTTCTTTCATGGATGGTCTCTTTTGAGGTGCAAAAGAAGCACAACTAAACCCTAGCTTCAGACATGCCACCACACAATCCTCCTTGGCATCCGCGTCAGATCGTATTGCCACATCAGCCAATCTGAAAACCATGCTCTTGTATTCCACCGTTGAACCGGTTGCCCATTGACGCAACTCTCGCTCTGAAAACACTCTACCAGTGAAAAGTTCCAACAAAACACTGCCAAATGAGTAGACGTCCCATTTAGGGTTTGGCTTTAGGTTCTTCAAGGATTCTGGGGCTTGATATGGTGAGGGGGTGGCTATGGAGGTACTAGTGCTAGGACCTGTGTAGGGGCTGGCAGCGATGGGGTGTTCCTGCGAGTTACCAATGGATCTTTGACTCCCGAAATGGTGGCCGGAGTTGTTCGCTTTATAGTTTCCACCGGAAAAAAGCCGACCGAGCCCGAAATCCGCGATAACAGGCTCCATATCAGAGTTCAAGAGGATGTTGCTCGGTTTGATGTTGCCATGCACGTACTTCTTCTCATGGATGAAGGCTAATCCACGGGCCAATCCTTTTGCTATCTTGAACCGGACTTCAAGTGGTAGATAACTAGGCGAGGAACCAGGTTTTCCTGAAATTGATTAACGGTACAATTTAGCGTAAATTAGAAGAGTACTTTTAACAGGTACCAGAGACATGCAGCGTATCTTTAGCAGAAACAAGAAAATTTTACTAAAAGACGCTAGAAACAGAGAGCGTGAGTGAAGGAAACTCGTACTGTGACCAGAGGAAGCGAGACTGCCGTAGGAGACATAGTCATAGATAACTAGTTTCTCATCGTCTCCCCAGTAAAACCCTCGAAGTCTAACCAAATTGGGATGCCTTAACTTGGCTATGACCCTCAGTTGGTTCTCAAAGTCTCTTAGTCTCTCAACTCCGTTGTCTCCAATTCTCCTCACAGCAAAAGCTGTACCATCAGCCAGCACAGCTTTGTAAACTATGCTCACGCCACTTGCTCCTAATACATAAGCCGATGATTTTAATAGTGTTTCCATTTCTAGCTTCGTCTCTCCGTCCACCATCACCAGCTTCCCTCCGTTGTTGTAGTAATTGCTCTCGCTGTGATCATTAAAGTCTGTAATTTCGTTTTGCTGATGGTCATCACTTTCGCGGTCACTGTCTGAAATTGTTGTCTCCGATGTTTCTACCCCACCTGCAATTCTCAGGCAATACCAAGTTGCTGGCTTTCTTGCTTCTGTCTCGTATTTTGATGTTGTGGTTTGCGGCGCTGGTAGTCTTGGCGGGTTCTTCGGTGGCTTGGTTTTGGTCTGGTCATTAAGAGTTGTCTTCCTCTTTTGGTATACGCAAAGAATGACTATGGCAAGGAGAGCTATACCTGTAACGTCTGCTAAGGCAATAGCGACTATACTGCCTGGTTTGAGGCGGGTTTGGGATTGATTTTCGGTGCTGGTTTGCGTTCCCGCTGAGCTTGGTGTTACTGGGGTTGAGTTTATTGACTTGGGAATCACTGCAATTGCTGGTGAGGTTGTGGTAATGTTTGGTGGAGTAGAGAGAGTTGATGGGATTGAGCAAATATTCTTTAAGGGTTTGCCACAAAGATCCACATTTCCCCTGAAAGACTCTGTCTTTTGGTTAAGCAAAGACATGGACTGTGGGATAGCTCCGGTTAGATTGTTGAAAGAGAGATCAACAGTTGCATTGTCTGGAATTTTCTCAGCAAACTCTGGTGATATTGGCCCTGAAAGCGTATTGTACGAGATATTCAAGAAACGCAAATGGTCTCCGCCAAAATCAAGAGGCAAAGACCCGTTTAGTAGATTGGACGACAGATCGAGGACTTCAACAGAACTAAACCCTCCAGGAACATAACCATAGAAGTAATTTCTCCTTAAAGAAAGAACTGTAAGATTCTGCAAAGTAGTCAATTTCTCAGGCAATTTCCCAGCCAAGGCATTGCCAGAAAGATTCAACAGCTGTAAACTCCTTAATTGACCAATAGACTCTGGAATCTCACCAGATATTTCGTTACCTGAAAGAGAAATAACTTGCAGCTCAGTTGAATTGAAAATGGAATCAGGCAACGACCCATTTAAGAAGTTATTGGAGAGATCAAGATGTCGCAGGTGTTCAATGTAGCCAAAGTCAGGTGGGATAGAACCCAAAAGCCGGCTATTGGGAAGCACAACACCTGTGACCCTGAACAAGTCTTCTGTACCAGGACCGCCTATCTCTGAGCAGGTAACACCATTCCACAAGCATGGTGTTTTGTCATTGTAGTTCCAGCTCTGTAACACCGATAAAGGGTCACTGAGAATGGAATATCTGAAGGAAAGAAGGAGCACCCCATCTGTGTTGAGAGCTAATGTGGGAACCAGAACTAAAAACATAACACAGGCCAACAGATGAAGAACAATGAGTAAACTCATGGTTGCTTGAGCTAGTGAAACGAGTTAAGGGAAAGACGGTGCATATTCATACTGGAAGGAGAAGGTGAGGTGAGGGAGAGGGATGGTGAACAACCGTAGTCATAGTTGTTCTGGTGAACAAATCGATAGGAATAAAGTTTATTTTGCAAACAAAGGAAGGGCAGAGAGTAGTAGTTAATGTTGATGTCTAGATGTAGTGAAAGAAACTTGTCCGTGCCTTGTGAAGACGTGAAAATGGATGTACTAAGAAAGGAAAAGTTAGCTCTGGGTTGCGGATAGAGACTGAGAGCAGCAGGAAGAACCGGTCTTTAATACACTGTGTACTGATATGATGAAAGGAGCGAGATTGGGAAGCAAACAAAAAGGAGCAGGAGCAGGAGCGGGGGAAAGAAAAAAGGACGATACGAATATTAAGTTTACTATTGGCTTTTATAAATCGATCGGTTTTGCTTAGACCAAAAAGTCTACATCTTTGTTGCATATCCATGACCATAAATTGATTACACTGTATAATGAAGTGAGAGAGGAATCTTGTATCTGCTACTACAAGACATCCAAGTGAGTTGGAGCCCATATGTTTGCTAAAGGAGGCTTGGCTTCTTGTTTATTTTTCTCCGTCACTTCAGTTCTGTAGAGTTCCGTGCTTCTACTGAAATTTCTTTTAACTTATTATGACAGGTAATGAACACAAGCCGATTGAGAATCTAACACTATGAACAGAAGTTAGAAAAAAAGAAATAAAAAGTAGGAGTAAAAGAATAAAAAGATATTGTAAAATAAAGATAATGGAGCCTGGCCTGGCCTGGCCTGGCCTCATTAAGTACGAGGGTGTTGTGCATGACTCTGGTCTACCACTGGCATGCCCATCCACAACAACTCCATTACATTCACAAACTAATCTATCTCTTAGTTTGTTTAAGTTGCAAATCCCTCAACCAATCCACTCCTCCCTTCCTTTAGGTAAACTAATCTTCTCCCCTTCATTGATCAATTATGTCGAACTCATCCATACAATAAATTAGTATTGAAATTAACTTATGTCCACTCACTTCCTTCCTTTGAGTAGTAACATAGTGACATTTGCTCTTCCTAGTGGACCAATATGCTTTTGTTGCTTTTTAGCTTGTTGGGAGAAAACCTTGTCACTTTTTTTCTGTTCTCGGTCACGAGCTCACTTAACTTACAATAACAATAATGCTGAGTTGAGCACTGTTAAAATAATGGATTCAGTATGTTCTTCCAGAACCAGGAAGCTTTGTACAAAACCTACTCATCAAAATTTCTGTCAATGGTTCCAGAATCTTCAGAATACTGAATAATGTATAGCCTACCATCTCTTAGATTCCTACTCTCCAAACTTAGAACATCTATTTCTTTAGATGCATCCATGGCATACCCACCTCAAATTCTATCTTTAACATAATTATAAGAACAGTTGGACAGACAATGGGGACTTAGGTATCAATGGTTGAACCGGTTTTGTTGTATTCAATGTAGGATATTCCAAAGAGAACAATTGTTTTGCTTCAACTAAGGAGGATAATGTCCTATAATTCACTGATGGGATCAGTTTCCTTTTGTTAATGTTGTGACCTGACTATATAATGACAGCTTAAGCTCAGACTATAAATTCTTAGATAACAAAAAGGAACTATCATGTATGATATAACTTGGACACTGCAGCAATTTGCAGTTGAGATGATTTCCTTGAGAGTCGGGAAAATCATCCTCTAGAACTGACGACTAACAAAGTTAAACTTCAATATAATTTTGATTGCTTTCAGGAAAAAAAAAAAAAAAAGAAAAAAAGAAGAAAGATGATTTCAAGGATATCGTCAATCTTCTTCTAGCCACCCATTCGAAACACATATTTCTCCTTAAGCCTCCAGTTGGAATCATGTTTGATAGAGCATATTCGAAAGAGCTAAGACACGTATAATATTGGGACCATAATCCAACAGTCCTTTTCCCAAGGATGAATCACAATCGGAATTAGCTAGACTAGACGTAGGTGCAGAAAAAAGAGTTCACCCCATTTCATGTTTTTGGCTAAGGATCAGAGGATATGACCAGGACTTCGCACCAGTCTACTCAATTCAAGCTTCATTCTCTTAGTTTCCAGGTTTAGACCAACCAGCATACAAAACCATATATATATAACCATTACATAATCATTCTTTCTATTTCTCATGACTTTTCTAAATTTTAACAATCTCCTACAGTTGAAAATGCCAGGAAGATCACAATCTTCATCCAATGGTCCCAACCTATACTGATTGAGTGGTCACCTTTTACATAACAAGGTTCAAATTGGTCTTGTTGAAACTTAGTGGGACTACAAATATAACTCCACACAAACATGGATTGACGGCTAACTTCAGCTTGTAGCCATATTTTTCAAAGGAAAAAAAAAACTATATACCATTAATTATGATAATAATTTAGATGGAAGTAAAATGTACTTAACTTAATGCTAACAATTAATGTCAAAAAAAAAATTAATGCTAACAATTCATTAATGACTTCGTTTACATAATATATATAAAATGATAGAAAATATCACACCATCCTTTTACAGGACTTTATAAAATTAAACTTGAATAAATAAAAAAGATCTTTCATACCGTAATTAACTCATTTTATTAAATAAAAAAGTAATTTCTTCAATCTTAATTTCAATTATAAGATCATGATCATAAAAAATAAATATTTCATACAATACATAAGGCCTCAAGGAAGATCATGTTGGTATGCTTTAAATCGTAATACGGGGGTTGTTCTGCATGAGTCATCGTTTTTAATTGATGCAATCTTACTTTTTGGTAGAAAATGGGAAGAAGTGCACATGAAATTTTGGAGAATTATGGCCTTTGGTGTGCCATTCTTTTGTTTGCCCATCAATGTTCTTGGGTGTACTATAATTCACATTTCTATCATCATCAAGTTGTTGTTTGTGACGATACATAGACCTGTGGTTTTGATGCACAATTCTACTTGATTCTGTTGCTCGTCCTATTTTTCTTTATGAAATTTATGTTGGACCATGAGAAGGATTCCTCAGTGTGAAAAAAAAAATATAAATTATTATTTGTCCCTTCCTGGTTCTTAAGTTGCCAAATTTGATACATGCCTTGAAGTTGCTTTTTCAAAGATTTGCTTAATTTTCTTGGTACAATATGGTCTCTTCATTGACAATTCAGTACGTCTATTGTGAGACTTCTGTACTCATTGTTCCTTTGGTTACTTTGTTTTAGGCACCTCCACGTGCTGATGTAGTGAAAAGCTTAAAGAATGGCATAGTGTTGAATCTGTTGGGTATGGGTGCTGCTATTCTTGGCATGCAAGCTACAGTGGCATTGCTAGTTGCACAGGCTCTAACCTCCTCTGCTAATCCTTACAACGAATTTCGCCAGCCTACAATCCTGTTCTTGCATTGGATGTATTCTTGGTCCAGGTACTCTATTTCTTACTGTTTGATTGCAGAGTCCTTATCACTGAATTCATTGGCAAAGTTGACATAACAGAAATGTTTGATGTCTCTCTTTATCTCTGATGAAACTCCAACGCCTAACCTGGATCAGTATTACTCATTCAGAAAGTCCACCATACAGTATTATTTGGTTGTTCTGCTTGCATATGATAAGTGAAAGTAGTTGATATTACTAGACACGAAACAATGGATAAAGTAACATCCCGTGTCTGGGTATAAACGGTGTATTCTGGGATAAGAGTTTATGGTGAGTTATTTTTCTTCTGCGTATAATATATTCTGTCACAGGCATCGGCAAACACTATACTTTCTCATTTCTTGGGGCTAGCTTCCTCCCTAGAGCTTTTATGTTCAGTGACATCGCCACCTTCAGATAGCATTCCAACAACGAGTGCAAAAGAGAGGCTGTGCCTGTGCGTAGAGCCATGCTATGCCGAAACAAGGTTTCAAATAAAATATTCATTAGCGTTAGTGTGGTTACATCCCAAGCAAATGTCGATACATATCCAGAACCTAATTTTCCCAACACCATACAAGGAATTATCCACGGAAGTACTATCACAAGCACTAGCAAAACTGCACCTCAAATACAATTCAAACAATGGGATACTGTGGAGGGAAAACAAAGATAAGTATTCTTCATATTGAAGGAGATCCCAAGGTCAGTCGTGCTCCCAGGGAGCTACATCAGTAACTAAAATATTCAGTACGCCATCAGCGAAAACCCAATAGCCGGTATGTGTTGGAGTTCTATCTCAATACTAATAATCAGTGATCTCTTTGCTCAACTACCGGAAGTCCTGTATCAATGACCAAAAGATCCAACAGAAGGTGTAAAGCGAATGAGTAATGACAAAAAACAGAACAAGATTTGAATAATTAAACTTAGGAATGCAAGTAAAGAGTCCATAAGAATTTTGTTCAAGGATAGAAATGAAATCAATATCAGACCAAGTCATGTTTGTCGTTGAATGTACTTTGATTTGGGAACAACTTTTGCACTCAAAAACACTTTTTAAGACACCATAAAAATTTCTGAGTCTAGATTTGTCAACGATGAAGTGTTTTGGCAAATAACAAACAAGTCAAGGCCAAGGTTGGGCATTTTGCAGAGTAAACTTAAATTGGATGCGAAAACCAGGCATCAAGAGAATCTACACGTTCTTATGCCTTCAAATCATTTAAGGAATACAGCCAAAGGGCCTCTCCACAAAAAATCAATGGGGTAACTGATGAGAGCATCCAAAGAACACGTTCTTTATTAAATTGCTATATCTCTAATTTGAACTCAGCGAGTATATTAAGTGTTCCAAGCAACCACAATACAGTTAAATCAGATACATACAACAAAAATCAATAGGAAAGCGAGTGTACTTCCGTTCCACGAGTGCCAAAAAAAGACATTTTGCTGCAAACTAACTTTTGTTTGTGCAAGTTAATCAATGGTAAACAGTGGGCCCTAATTAAATAGATTTCTTGTGATCCACGAGAAGAGATATGAAACTCTTACCATAACTTCACTTCATTCATACATTTTGGTACAAAAAAAAGTGAACCAAGTGCATGAGAGGTGAGAAATAGCTGTTTCAAAATCAAAAGGGAGTACTTTTATGATACAGATTCATTGCAATATGTTGGATCACTCCTGCTTGGACCTTGCTCTTGTATAGATACTAGTCACAGATACTGAAAGGAAAACACTTGAGGATTGATAGCAGAAGTGGAAAAGAAGTGAAGAAAATGGGACACCAGGCATTATGAGCCACTAAAAAATTTCTTAATCACTGCATAAGGGAAATTGAAACTTCATTCCAACAAGACAGCACTACTTGTTCATAACATAGGGAAACTTCAGGTGAAATCTCATGGTTGAATGCAAAACTGATCACCTGATATTACCATAGACTTGCCATTCAAGCCTTTCATCATTATTTTAAAGACTTGCAGCTACTAGAAACTTAGATATAAGATAAGTAAAATTAACTACCAGGCATTCATTAATCTTCATATCATAACAACTAAATTGGCATAGAAACTTAGATATAAGATAAGTAACATTAACTACCAGGCATTCATTAACCTTCACATCATAACAACTAAATTGGCATAGGTTGTCATAGCAGTGCATCACATATGGTGCCTACAAACCAGCAAAGTTTGGAACTGCACACCATATCCAGTAATAATTAAAATAAGAAATCAGTCCTACAAGAATCCAAGTTAGGTAAAATGTTCATATAAACGAAAGGGGCAGATAAATACTTACCCTACTCAGTCTTCTTTTCCTTGTTAGATGGAAATGGAATATTCCTTAGAAGGATATCTTCAAGTTTCCTATATTGGGCATGAACGATACCATGTGCTAGAGACAACTTCTCATCAATGTGATGCTGGTATTTGTCATACAATACAGGGACAGAAAGAGCAAGAAGAACACCTGCAGAAATAATCATATACAAGGAATATTTCAAGGAACTATTAAAATTAAGCAGTTAGCTAGTAAGACCTCACCAATGTAGGCAAGGGTAAGGAAGTTGCAAAGACTGCCAATATATGATGCTAGCCACAGAGCAGACGCGACCTGAAGAAGGACAGGCGCATTAGTCATGAAAAGTTGAAGAGGATTTCCAAATTCACAAAAAGCACAATTGAGAATGTACTAGCTCCAAACCTGAACAAAAAGCTTCAAATTTCTACCAATGGCAATATCACGTGCAATGGACAGAGTGTAGTTGGCATAAACTTGAATCACACCAGCAGCCTTAGCAACAGTTTCCTCAGGTATCTCTAAATTCGGAACCGGTGGCAGCGGCCTAAAACACATTACCAAATTAAACTTCATATTTCTTTCTTAATTAAAAACACATCCACAAATGGAACAATCTCCACTCCATAAGATCATTAATTATTAGGCAGTATAACAAGAACCCAATTCACTACATTTACAGGAGCTAATTTATCAAAAGTTAACCTTAAATAGACACAAACCACCAAAAAAAAAAAAAAATCGTTTTAAATATCGGCAATTGAGCAAAGTTGAAACAGAAAAAAGGACAAAAGAGTATCGGGATTATAAAGTACCTATTGAGAAGGGAAGCAGATTTGGCCCATAAGAAGAGAACAACAACAAGAAGGAACAGCACATTAGCCACAAAAGATAACAGATTGTAACCACCTCTTTCGAACAGCAACCACAAGCCCGTTGCTCCAAGGAGTACTATCACACTTCCAACCCATCTCCTCCATAGCAAAACATCAGCAACTATCACACATCAATTCAATTCAAACAAAATCAAAAACAGCAAAGTCTAACGCATAAAATAAATAAAAAGAATTTGGGGAAATCGGATCGACCTGAGCCACCACCGAGAGCTTGGTAAACGTTGAAGCGACGAAGACGGGTTGTTTCTCCCATCTTTTGGTTTTCGTTTCTAGATTGAAACTTTCAGAAATAAAAATTGGAGAAAATGAGAGAAGAAAACACAGAGAAGAAAGATGGTCTGAAATAAAATTCTAAACTAGTTTTGTTTGCGTGCGATTTGATTTTAATAGTATTTTTTATTACCAAACAAGAGACTTTTTCAAACATATAATTGCCAATGTGTTTGCCACAGGCAGGGTCAATGGGCCGGGCCTGGCTTGACCCCGAGCTGGGTGGTCACCAGATCGTCCCCGGGACCAGTCTGGCTCAACTTATCCTTACTTTTTATTAAAAAATATATAACGACATCATTTTTGTCATTTTAGTTGGGCCGAACAATTTTAACCTGTGACTCGCTTGTAGCCGGACAGGTCGAGCTAAAATTGACATTTTTAATTATAATATGTCTATTTAATATTAGAATTAGAATTTAAGTTTTTAAACATACAAATTGTTGATTTGATTACTTTTTTTTTTTGGTGCAATTGTTGGTTTGATTACATTGTAAAGCAACTTATTTAAAAATAGTATTTAAGAACAATAATATATTTTAAGTTATAACAAACAATTTTAGAGTTTGATGCATGTAATATTTAGTATGAGCTAACACTCTTTTCTAAGTTTGGTCTATATAATAGAATTATATTTTAAAATAGTAAATATAATCAAAATAAGAGTCTTCAGGGTTAAAATCAAAGATTAATTAAATTTTTTAGTAGAGTTCAATTTAAAATTTATTTGAAATTTATAATTGAAAGGATTATGGAAACACCTAAAATAATAACTTATAACAATTATTATTAATCTTAATTAGAGATTTCTTTGCATACTTAACAAACTTGGACATTAACCTTCAAACTTAAGATTAACCTAACAGATTTATTATAAATTTAGTTTAAATCATAATCATATTTATTTTACTAATTTTAGAACTTAATATAATCACAATTTACCAACCACATTAAACATCTATCTTTGTTAAACATGCATCGAAAGTTGTTGTCAAAAGTATCAATAATTCCACTTCCAAATTTATGCTTATTTGATAGTGTAATTAAAGTTCATGGTTACATAGTATAAAAGTAAGTTCTACAAATTTAATATTAATTGATAAATATAATGAAATACTTAATTAAAATTTAGTGGTTCATAATAATTGTCAATTTAAATTTATGTATTTCGATATAATTATGTTTGCTTTTATAGTTATTTATTCAATTTACGCTTTGTTAGGAACAATAATATAAAAAAAAAGTGTAAGAAAATTTATGTAGTAGAATAACATTGTTTATTTAAGGATAATCAATCTTAAAGTATTCAACCATTTTCTATTTTTTTTTTCAATTTAGCGCTCAAGTTTTTCAATTGTGTGACAAAAATTTTAAAACTTTAACAATTTAGTTAAAAACGTTAGTTTATGTTGATGGGATTAGTAGATGAACATCAGGTAGTAAACATGTCACATTATCAAAAAATAATCTTTTGACCTAATTTATACAAGTTTTAAAAAGTTATTACTAAATTGAAATTTTTAAAAAGATTGACACTAAATTGAAAAGGAAACACAGATTTGACCCCAAGTTTTACACCAATTGACAAGTTTGACCCTAACATTCAAGTGTGAACAATTATAATCATAACATTTGAAAAATATTAAAATTCAATGTCACCCTAACGGAAAATTCAATCCATTCTGTCAATTGTCAGGTCAGCGCTGATTTGGCACTTGAAAAATAATTTTGTATTCAAACGAGTGGGTAGATTTTAATTAAATTAAAGAAAATTTTTATTTTATTATTAAGTATGAAATCTACCATTTATATTAAATTAAACAAACTTTAACCCATCATTTTTTAAGCAGAGGGATTAGATTATTGGTTAACAAAACAATATCACATTCATCGTTTTGCTTACCCTTTCTCTGAAATCCCTCTGACCCTCCTTCATTTCTTTGATCCTCCCTTATTCCTCCAACTCTTTGTCGTCGTATTCTGTATAAGCATTTGGAATCGTTCATCTTCTAGAATATGTCAACTTTTAGAAACCCTTACCTTCTCATATCCCTCTCATTCTTTACTATCATTACAAGGTGAGGAGGTGCACGATTGGGAGAGAATCTACCGTAAGTATCATTGTATAACAATCGCTCTTATAGGTGAGTGTCTATGTTATTTGGTTCAGTGTTAGATGGGTATGGCATGTTTTGTCTATTGGGTAGGTTCTTTTGTGTTCACCATCTTGATATTGAGCATTTTCATTGGAATAGCCTTTGAGTAGCTCGTGGGTGATGATTACACTATCCTCAGTCATCCTGCCTTTACTGATAACTACATTATTTTCAGTGTATACATTATCACCATTCATCCCCAATCTTATTATGAATGTCAAATTAATTTTATTAAGCATATTTATTGTCTATATGAATTCCAACATTACTGGAAGATATCATATGTTTGTTTTATGCTTGGTCCATCAGTAGGAGTATAATTTTGAAGCTTGAATCATTCATTATGAAGCAGTATGAATTTGGTCTTATTTAGACTTTTAATTTGTAATAAGTATCTTATTTTATATATCACAATCTGGTGTTGAGCAGCAACATTAAGTAGAATAATTAAGTTTGTTTAAGTCAGGAGTTTGAGGTATTCAAAGTTATTATTTTCTTTGTTTAATAAATGAGGTTATACTTACAGGTGAGCCATCTAGTATATACTTGCATAGGAAACAATTTTATGTAATCATGTAATTTTACATTTTCTATGTTTGCTTATATAGTGCAAGACACAAGCTTTATGATAGTTTCATGTGTAAAGCAAACATGCGTAAAGATGCCCGCTATTTTATAATCTCATATATCGAGGTTGCATTTCATCTCATTGAAACAACTTTTCTCATGTATTTTGGCTTTGTTTAGTTTTATCTTCCTTCGTATATCACATCCATAGTGTGTTAAAATATGTTTTAGCAGTAAATCAGGATCATAGTGAATTAATAATAATAATAATAATAATAATAATAATAATAATAATAATAATAATAAGAAATTAATCATAATAATATTGATAATAATAATAGTAATAACAATAATTCTAATATTAATATTAATGATAATCAATACAAAATTAGTAACAATAGGTTAAGCATACGTTGAAATAAAACTTCTAAGCATTCATAGAATTAATTAGATAATAGGTTCAACATACATGCAAATAAAACATCTAAACATTCATAGAATTAATTACATAATAGGTTCAACATACATTAAAAAAAATCTAAGCATTCATGGAACCAATTACATAAGTGGTTCAACATACATTAAAGCCTTATAATTTATTAATAACGTCCTTAATAACAATTCCCAAAATGACTCTAATGGCTATAAGTAAAAATGCTTGAGTCCATGCCATGTTTGTTTGCAAAGTTGCAACTTCATTGACTTGTTCATTTGTTGGAAGTGCAACTGGATTCGGCAAGGAGGAGGGTTCATTGGCGGTAGGAACAATATCTACATTGCGACGAGTCGGCCTATATGAGTCTATGACATAAGCAGTTTGTGCTTCATCCAATGTTCGATACCCCTTGAATTGAGCATTAGGAAACCCCTCAGTTGCCAATTTGACATCATCCCAACTTGTAAAAATACCAACTTGACGTCCAACAAAGACCCCATAAAAATTGTATTTGCCTATATTTAAGTACTTGAAAATGAATCATATGATCATCATTCATACATGTACAAAAATGACAAACATTAAGAAGTTTGTAAACCAACCATTCATAAGTAATAGACAATTGTGCAAACATACATCATTCAACATCATAATCCCTGTTTCAGTGTTGGGACCCGATCTCGATGACCGGACCCCAACTGAAAAAAAAACGGAATACAAATACGAAAACGAAGTGTGGAAACGAAATCGAAAGCGGAATCAAATACTTGAAATCATGTATCGACAAATCTGAAGCGGAACTACATAATACGAAAGAACGAACGGATCGGAAATCCAAGCGAAGCAAAAACAAATCGGAAACACAAGCGGAGACATAACGGAAACGAATACGAATTTTCGACATCCGAGGCATGAATCTTAGAAAAGCGATCGCATTGGAAACCTTAAGACATTCCAAAATCGGTATAAATTTTTTTTCATGCTTATTCATTCTAATCAATCTTATACAAATCAAACCATATAATTCCACATTTTGGA
>JANKYE010000225.1:32547014-32561203 GCA_032467995.1 Erythroxylum dillonii
TTTTCTTTATTTATTCAGACAGTCTGAACAAAAAGCGCTGAAGACGATTGTCTTTAGGGCATTACTCTAATAATCTATCAGTACTGTACACACACAAGTCGACTTACAGTAGATACAAGTCGACTTATCAGTACCGAACAGGCATAAGTCGCCTTGCACAATGGACAAGTCGACTTACACACTTACACAAGAAAGCCAGGACCATTGATATAGCCAACATATACTAAGTAGTAATTTCCTATAACAAATGACACTATTACTATTGTATTTGCAATCAAACATTTTAAAAAATTTGCAATTTTTTTTATAATTTTGATCTTACATACCCCTTGGAACTTGAAGTCCATTCCGTCTCGTTACAGCATCATGCAGAATCCTTAAATCCGATGCTGAATCCTCCCATCCCGCAAAAACATAAACAAAGTTTAAGTTCTTATCACACACCCCTAACACATTCATGCATATTTTCCCTCTCCTAACTCTATATCTGGGTTTGTCTGCTTAGGGAACTATTATATCTAAATAGGTCCCATCTAGAGCACCAAGACAACCCTTTGAACAAAATTCCACCAAAACAAAGTTAGAGTTTAGTAATTTACAAAAGTTACATTAGAAAATTTATTGTAGCTAACAAAATTTACTAACCTTAAACCATTTCCATATATTGTCTGTGCAATCATCTGGAATTGGAATGGGCTTGACATACAATAGATGTTGCAGCTTTAGTACGGCCTTCAACACATTATGGAAGGCTCTACTTATTGTTTCTCCCGACCTCATCAACCTAACTTGTAATACTCTATTAGATTCATTTTGTGCTAATATTCTTAGGAAGATTAAAACTTTTTCTTCAATAGGCACATGGCCAGTATTCGTCAACCACCGTGGACTTGAAGCATTTCACATAACACTGTAAATGCATTTAAGTCCATTCTTGAATCCCACTGGCTATTCCTATCACCCTTATTCAAAATCCTATCTATATCAGCTTGCCGTTGGCACTATCAATGCCCTAGTACTTAATGCATTTTCACTCCTCCTCTGTTTTTTTATGTATACATACAAGCATGCCAATATGACGATTCTCATTAATTCCAACTCCCCATTCCATAACTCAAGCAAAGTCAAACACTTTAACATTGCTTCACGAACCTTGTTATCCATGTTTGTAAATAAGTACTGTCTGCAAAGAGTTAAAATTTTATTGATCATCAACAAGCCTCAACTATTGGACATTCGTGCGTTAACTAAAAACCAACACTTATACATTGTTATCAAAACCAAGATCATTTTATACATTGTTAAAAAAAACCAAGCTCATAATCAAAACCAAGCTCATATAGAATATCGAGACAAACTAAGTAGTACGATTTCAGTAATATAGAATATGTTTCGATGATATACATTAGTAAGACGAATATTTCCAAATGTCTATAGTAGTATGCCGTAGTTAGTATTGTTGTTAGATTAATTAGTGAACTAATTCCTCGCTTGACGAATATTACCAAATGTCTTTAGTAGTATGCCCTAATTAGTATTATTGTTAGATTAATTAGTTAATTAATTCCTCGCTTATGATCATTTACACTTGATTCCTAATTGAATGCAGGATAGGGTGTAGAGATGTAGTCATGCACAAATCACAAAGGCCCTTAACTTATGAAGGCCATATTTAGAAAAGCGAATTCAAGAATCCCTGGAACTGTGTAATGACTTACAGAAGTTTCTGTATTGCACTATTGGATGATCTCAACTTCTTTAGCTTGATATTATTGTTTACTCTTACATATAGACTATTCTAACTATTAGTATTTCTTTCTTTCCTAAAGTTTCAAAGGAGTTGAAATGGAACAAGATCATAGGTATTGAAATGAATCCTCATTCAAAACTGGATTTTGAAAAATGCATTAATTTTGAGTACCATGACAAGATTTAAGATACGTTTTGATACTATGTTAATTATATACATGAAGAGAAACATCGTAGCTTTATCCAAAATTTTAGAGATTGGACTATTAAGCATTCTTTTAAATGACTTAATGGGTTTAAACTTGACTTGAAATTTTGTAACTTGACACAAGGTTGAAAGCAAAATCCACTAATTTTTAAAGTCGAAAGCACTTAAAAGAATAAGTCAACAGAACAAGAAAAATATTATAGTTAGCCAGCTTGGTTGCTCCATATAGACCAACAAAATAATTATATGTAGGTATTGATCATATGACATTCAAGTTGGCATTCCAAACAAGATACCTAAGCTTTAAGTAAAACCAAAGTATAATATTAAAAGATGTACAACTTCAAATCAGCAAGAGCGAGGCAAATTAAAAGAGAGTTGTTCAATCATCATAAGAATATTGTTTCTAATCGGGTGTGTAGTAACCAAACAACTAAAGCCTGACCTATACGAAATCTTAAGTCCATGTACAACCCAAAAAAGATGACCCTCATTGTAAAATCCATGCCAAATCCATTTCCAATTCATGTTGAATATATGAACAAACTTGCATATTGAAAATCTAAAATTAATACAATTACAATTCAATCATGAAAGTTTAATATAAAATCTTTCAAGGAACAAAATGCAACCAGTTGGAAATACATGTTATCTATTGATTCCTTAAAAATGTAAGAAAAAGAATAAACATTAAACTAGACTTTGTCCTAACTTTCTTATTAAACACATAATTCATTAAAATTTATTTCACACATATTTTAAAAGTCCAAATTATGTCATAGCAAACCTACACATTTTGGAACTACTCCATCTGACTTCTTGCATCACACCAATCTCACTTAGTCCTTTAATTTCATAAGAATTTTACCATTACAAAAGAAATATGCCACTGTAATAATTGAGCCAACCACATGTGGCAATTATGAAACTAGTTCACTTCAATAAGCTATTACAAGCTAATCTTCAGCTACAAGGTCTTCACTCTGTTCACAGTTGAAACAGGTTGCATATTGCAATATCAAGTTGGTCCCCAATCAATTCTTTCCTACCATATTTATGCATGGGGACCTGTCACACTTGTAAACATGTAAAATGTATGTTTTGATATTCAGACACCTCAATGGTATAATTTAAAAGAACTTTTAAAATTTGAAGGCTTCCAAACAAATCTTTCAAAAACTTTGCTATTATCATAACCAGGAAAACATGTCGACTTTCTACACATATAACCTATCATTCAATAGTTGAGAGAAGGCAGCATGCAAGGCAGACCAAGTCAAGACTCCCCAAAGATAAAAGTTGAACACAATTAATTTCAAGTTCTAAACATATGCATGTGATTCTCCACTGTATCATATGTTAAATGTCCAACAAAGATAGCAATGTTCATTTCAGCAAGAAGCACATCATTGGCCTAAGACAAAAGTTATGGTCTAATCTAACTTGCAGAAATTGTTCTATTTAATTGTTAATTCTTGACAGCACCCACCAAAGTTAATTACACCTAAACCAATTGCAAGAAAATAACTTGCAACAAAATCAACCCATATCAATTAATGACACAAGTTTGCTTAAGTGTGTTTTAATCAACCCATATCAATCCATATATAAATTTTCAAATAATCAATGTGTTTGCTTAAGTGAATAATTAAAGAAACCTAATAATCTCCTGTATTGGTTATAGTTACTTTATAATCAATACAGTTGAGCATTTGTTCATAGAATAATAGAAGATGCTTTATGTATTTTTGGTAGATGTTTTCAAATAAAGAAGCAAAATCCATAAACAAATTGTACAATTAAAGCTATAAATTATCAACCAGTTAAGTTAATCATCATAACTAACATACAAACTACCTGGTTTCTTTCAATATCTACAGTGGAAGTCTGTAAACCATGATTATTGTAGAAACATCAATATCTTCCAACCAACAATACAAGGGTATATTTCATTCAGAATTAAAGCAGTTGATTAAATTTAGAAAATAGGAAATACCTGTCAAAAGAAACAGAAGATAATCTTTAGAGATATGTGCAACCTCTCACCAATCAACAACAACCAAGGATTCCTAAACAGAAACAAAGAAACAAGTTAAATTATTCGAAAGGAAATCAGAGGATGATCCAAAACCCATTGAAGTTTTATGCATTTGCAAGCATTAAGCATTACAACAGTTTCAGATAAGTGATTCTACATTTTAATTTTGAAGAATCAAATTGCCATATGTTTGAAACACCATGTGGAATGAATGGTTAGAATTCAATTCCATAAACTAAATTGATATTGCTCAAACACAATTTCTGTTGAAGTAATGAATTTATAAATGAACTGTATATAACTCAAAGTTTGGAACATAACATGTTCAAGTACTCGAATGATAACATGCATCATTTTCTGAGTCATTTATATGCAAACATGTTCAATTTTTCATATCAATTTAACCCTCTTCAACACTTCCTTCTTCTCTGGTTAGGGAACTTGAACAGCTATCCAACCACAATGTGACAATGCATACACATTATGGAACCTAAAACTACAACAGATGCTAGGAACTAACAAATTTCTCACCTATTTTGCATGAAATCAAATCCCCAAAACTGATCAGTCTATAAATCCCCAACCAAATCCCCACATTAAATCGTGCATCATCAAAATACGAAAAAGTGAATAAATCCTCCAACCAAACTCTTTTTTCCTGAAAGCAAAACCAACAAACTTGAAACCCCAGAGATGAAGGAAATTCAAAAACCCAGTGGGCATGCATTACTAGTAATGAACAAAAAGTGAGTCTCCGGGTCAACGAGAAAATGAATCATAAGAGGAACAGAGAGTAGAGCAACCAGTTGTGGGTTAGAAGAAGACAACAATTTACGAATTATTTACGCAACCAGAGTCTCCGTCAAGCAAGGAAGACTGACATTTTTCCAGCATAGAATAAAAAACTTACTTAACCCTAGAGAGACGAACGTCGTGGGGAAGAAGGGCAGCGTGCAAGAGAGAAGCTGCGAGACTTGTCGGTCGACAGAGAGGACTGATTTCGTGAGGGAGAAGGAGATAATGTGTTTTGCTATCCAGACGAAGGAGACGAGGGGGTGTTTTTTGTAAAACAGGTGTGTTTTTTTGTTTCGGAGACAGGGATAAGCGTTTCTATCCTTCGATTTTTGGAGGAACAAAAATGCTTGTCCCTGTCATTCGGGATGGAGGACAGCAAATCAAGGACAGTAGCCAAACACGAGGCGAAGACAGGATTTTTATGTTTTGTCATCTGCCCGTTAACATGTTTTGTCATCTGCCCGTTAACGGGATAGCAACCAAACCCTGCATAAGAGATCAGAAGGCTGAAACCAAACACAAAGTCTTTCTACGTCGTCGTTTAGAGAGGAGGAGGAGAGCAACAATAGCAGAGAGAACAAATGTTGCCAACAACGGCTTCCAGAGAATCAACATGTCATCGTCCACCACATCTCCCCTTAATTCAGCTGCCCTTTAGTATCTCCGCCAAATCATTAACCTTCTCATCCCTTTCCCTTATATTATTCTTCTTCTCTCCAGATCCCATCTCTGGATCTCAACTGTTTTCACGACAATTTCTTCTGCTTAAGAAATTCTTTTTTAGTACTTATGCTTAGTGGCAACAAATGGAAAAGCTATTTATGATTTCCGAAATGTTGTAGTTCGTTTCTACTATATGTTTCTCTGTAGAATATTTCTTGTCAGAAGCCGAATATGTTTTGGGAGAAAGGTTCGACCGTGTACTTGGTTTTAATTTCACTTTATTATTTTCGAGTGATAATCATTTTTATTTCATTGTCTTAGCAATGATTCATTATCGTACCAGATTCTACTACATTAACAATGTCCAGTCGAAATCCTGCTGAGATGCAGAGGTCCAAACGTAAGCAGCCTTACTCTTAATTAATAGAGAGCTTATCCTACCAGATTCCGTCAAGATTTAATTGTTCTTGAGGAGGATTGGTGCGGCTATCATCACACTAGATATCACAAGTCTAAGTTCATTTCCGCTGATATATAATCTTTTTTATGTTCAGTAATTTTATTTGTTTGGCATGATTATATTGTATTAGGCAATTACAGGTGGTCTTCCTCATTTAGGATTTCAATCATATCTGCTCATTAACATGCTGTTCAGAGCAACAAACTATGGATGGTGCAAAAGCAAAAATAGTTGGCCTTTTGATTTTTCTGAAACGTTTTTCATTTTTTATTTTCTAGATTGACTATTACTTTACTTGTGTAGACTAAACATTTATTACCAAGACCTTTCTCATTTCTTTAACGTGCAGGGACTGCTTGTAGGGAAAAAACAATGAAAGACTAATGATAACTTTTGAAAAATGAAAACAATAATCCCAGAGATGGATTTGGTTTTAAGTTATAATGAAGTTCTAAATGAAAATCGTTAACAGAAGATGTTAAGCTTCATTTAAAGTAGGAGAGTTGCCATTTAGTGTGTTTATATGAATTTCTTTGTTATGATTTGTATGTTACAATAGCTTTAATACAACAGTTTTTACTTGTTATTTCAGACGTGTAATTATTTGGTAGGATTCAATTTTTGACTAAATTTTCTTGTTGAAATTTTCAGTTTGTCTGTGAGACTCTCATTGCAGGTGTAAATTTGTGCAATATTGAAAGCAATTTGAAATATTTTTGTTTTCTATTTGGTCTCGGAAACTAAGAATCAATGGGCACTCGACCCTACTTTTGTTGTAATCTGCAGCCTTCTATTGGTTGTTGCAACAATGACTTATTTTACTGCATAAGTTAACCATATTGTTATTGTTCATGTTAGCATCTTTTTTAGTCTATATAATTAAGACTTTGTACTTGATCATTTAACAAGAAAATATTGAAGCTTAATTGTTCTGTTAGTAGAAATATCTTCTGGGGACTTATTTCTTGGGTTTTATTCAATGTGCAACTCATAATTATAGTTGTGACATAACAAGACTACCTTGATCCTTTAACATCGTAATTCTTCCTATGTAAGCAATGTATCACATGCATGATGAAGCAGTGCTGGGATTTGGTTGTCACAGTTCTGAAGTTGAGCATTGTTTTAAATCAAAGCTTTTAGTGTACAGAGCTTGTGTTGTTTGTTTTTCATTTAATTGCCTGTTCAATGACCCTGAAAGTCTTGTCTTCTGCATTAAATCTTAATTTTGTTGCTTGTCTTTTTTTGCCAGGTATGACCATAATACTGCACATACTGTGTTTGTCGTTATTTCAGTTCCACTTCTCCATTTGTTAATCACAGTAGTAGTTCTGACAACATCTTGTTAGTAAGAGTCACTATCCCAAACTTGGAGTATTTGGAGTAACGTTATATTAATACTGCATGTCCCCAATTAAAGACTCTTAAATCTCTACTTTTACCCATTCACTTGATTAATCACTGTAATTTGACTCTTTTTTGGAGATCAAAAATTAAACCAGAATTATGATATTTAAACTTTACAAGTAACACATAGATTCAAACTTTACTAAAGGAGACAAGGTTTAAGCATCATTAATAATTCAAATTACAGTTCGATTAGGTTCCTGAGAAATTTTCATTTTTTTAGTTCTCAAAAAGTGTGAGTTATAAAGCCATTCACTCATTGCGCTGCAAAGTTCCATAGGCTCTAGAAGCCATCATGTTTTCCCTTTTTCTCTTTAATTTGCTTTTGCATGCATGGTGCAAGACATCCAGAAAATCATTCTAGTTCATGATTTCGTAATTATTACAGATATATTCTCCATAACAGAGCTAATTTTTCTTACCTTGGAATCTCTCTTTATGCACACGATGGCGACATTCATTCATTCCACGAAGGTTTTTGACTAACAAGTCTTCGGAAGGAAGCACCTAATAGTCGTGTTTGAGCAATGGCTTGAATAGTAAGTGTAAAATTTTTTGGTTCCTACTATGTATGAAATATATTTATATTGTTTGTGTGACCGTAAGAGGTACTGTTGTTTCTCTTTGAAATATACAGATTATTGTCTGCAAGGGAAGTTTGTTTTTCATTTTTTATATTAATTCTTACATCTTTAGTTTTTTTTTTTTTAACGTGGGAACAATCATATTCTCAGTTTTTCAATTTGATGTTAGTTTCTGTTTCCGTCTCCCATCCATTAATTTTTCTAATTCAGTACTTGAAGTTTGCAGTTAATTACACATTAGGACTTCTGTTAATATCCTTAGATTGTACTTGACATCCAAACTAGACATACATGTTATTCACAGTTGCATGTCCAGCTTGAATTCCACCAATACCGTGTAAGATTTTCCTTGAGGATAATTCACAGAAATTCTAATTTAAAATGATTAGCAAAGTTATAAAATGATTTAATAGTCAGAAGATCGAAGTAGAAAATAACTTTAAGGACTGAAAATATGTTTGATGCTTTATAAGTGAAATAGCAGGTTCAATTCTACATTCAACAATACAGTGAAGTTTGTTAATTAATGCTGACCCTTACCTTTCCCTGGCTGAGGGCTGTATGATTTGACATACAATGCAATTCTTTCTCTCCAATGTTTGTCATTCTTTATGGCATGTTCCATGTCACTTCGTGTTTTGACACTTTATTTTATCTAGCCAAGTTAATGATCTTAAGTTCCTGCTCTTTTGTTTTCTTCTGCAGTGATATACTATTTTCTTTCACCCTTTTGGTAGCTCGTACACTCATACATGTTTTACTATCAGCCTGCTTCTCAAGGTGGCAGCCTCCTACTATCATTATCTGAACTTTTTAGGCTATGATGGTAAACTGATTACTTCAATTGAAACATCTCTTCTATATCTTGATAAGCATTTCAGTGTCATACTATTTAGTGATTCATGTATTCTTATTAAGATTCTTTTTCTTGATTTACTATTATAGGATTATTTGCATACTAGGGTCCTTAAGGTTGGTGGTATGAGAACTGTTGTTAAAAGAGTAAATTAGTTTGAAAATATGAAACTAAAGAATCAAATATGATGTTCATCAACCTATGTTGTGCTGGCTATTAAATACCATTGCTTGAGAAGTTGCATATTTTTCAATCCGGTTATTGTTTGTGGTTAAACCAAAGCTGTTTTATGACTATCATGCATTGGGGTGAAAGCCTGTATATCGATGAGTTGCACTTACTACATTTAAATAATGCACTAACTACATCTTTCGCTGCAGTTTTACCCTTTTTAGAGAATGTTTTTCATATACCCAGTCAGATCGGCATTGTCCTCTCTTCTGTTTGTAAGTATTAAATACTGCATCTGATAGCTTCACTGTAGATTACTTTTTGTACTCTGAACCTTGCAGTGATTTTAAGTGGCATCAATCCTTCAAAAATACTTCATGAATGTGTATTTTACTCAAAGGCTGTGATTTTCATATTGTCAATTGTACGCTCCCCATTGATCTTTTTGTCTGGAAATTAAAAAAGTGTGATAAGCCAGCGTGTGAATGTGTATGGATCCTTAAAATTTTGAAGGATCGCATGCAGATATACGTGGAATAACAGAGTGTTTTCTTGAACTAACAGACGAGACCATACGAATCGGGGAGTGTGTCATTTCGGTGAAAATACTTGAAAGGCCCGATAGGAAGTAAGAATAAATGTGAAACTACCCGTTTGTGGATTCCAATTTCAAAGGGAGACATCAAAACAAAAAGAGCCCGAACTTGTGATTCAACTAATAAAATAGGTCGCTTTAATCTAGTTGAACACGTATCTGATGAACGTGTAAGCAACAATATCTGTTAAATTTGCCATCCATGGGGCATTTGACTCGAGCTTGTTGCATGGGGACGTTGAAACTTAAAATCTTCTAATATAGAGCAGATAAGATTAGGTCCTCAGCTGCATCTCATCAGAAACTACGTGTTCAACTTTAAAATACCCCATAATTCTACAGAGTTCTCACTGATTTGGTATCTCAAGAACTGGTAGTTGATGATATGGCAGATTTGTTGAATAAGATAACAGATGATACTATCTTACCAAATCCTATGTAGTTAGTGACCTTACCAAATCTTATGTAGTTAATGACCTGATGATTTTGTTGCCAAAATTAAAAACACCCGATTTGGTATTAAGTGAACCAATTCAAATGACCCTTAAAGAAAATACTTGTATAAGATGGTAGGACTCTTTCCAGGTCAAGTTAGTTGTTGGAAGCGCACGTTTATGTAAGGCGAATCTCTACTTTAACACTTAAGGAGATTCCTTGTGCGATTTGTAATTCACTCTATTTTCATTTGTTCAATTGCTTAGAACACTTGTAAGAATTGGAATTGAAACTGGCTGTTCATTGTCTGAAGTTCAGTTCAGTTGTAATAAGCCAACAATTCCCTCAAGTATGCTTGGTTGTTGGGAAGATGACTTACTATTTGTTTGCACCTTCATTTGACCTTCATAACATCAATGCAATACCCTTCACAGTTGAAAAAATGGTTGTTGGAAAATTTGATTGACTGACCAACTCCTTTGCTTCATGCTAAAGGAAACTTCTTGCGTTCTGCTTGTACCAAGGCAGAAAAGTAGCATAAGGCGTCGAATTTGTAGACGCATGTTGAGAAATGATAACCACAGTGTGTCCTAAGCAATTGCTTCTTCGGTGGACTTTCTGTCTTAACTTAGGAAAAATTCAGACATACATATGAAACTATCATCTCAATTTTCTGATGGACAAAGTAGGTATTGTAAGAGATCATTGACAGTGACAAAGAGGCATCTAAACAAGGTCGCATGTTCTTGTGATAATGGAAATCTACCAATGATTTATATATTTCACTTGCTGACAATAAAGGTCGCAGGTCATTGCCGCTGTTAGCTCTTGGCTATCTTAAGTATTCCATCATATCTAAAACAACGATGACAGATATGTGGTGTACGGGCAATGTTTCTTGTGGTTGATTACCTGGTAGGTACATTACAAACCAAGTTACTAGTTAACAGATAGAGGTTCAGGAAATTGGCCAAGTTGCAATATCTACGCTTCTTATCCTATCTTCCATAATAACATAAAGCTAAGAATACGTTGCCTGGACTTGGTAATACTCAAAAGTTTAACCTATTTTTGCAGGAAATGTAAGGAAAGTAATTTTGGCTAAGAATAAGCTTCAATCCCACATCTTATCTTGAAAGGTACATTTAAACTAATTCCACCTAATAAATGAATATGCCAACCGCCATCTTCACTTGGTCGTGTTACATCTTGTTTAAAAGTGAGAGGATAGAGATGAGAAGGAATCCAAATTTAAGGAATTAAGACAGGCAAGAAGCAACCAAACGTGGCTTGTATTTTTTCTACTAGCGGATAGATATTGGTTTGTGGTTTGTGGCTTGTGGGCCAAAAAAATTAACATTATAATGTTTTTAACATCAATTGATTAGATGGATCATTTGATGATTAATTGGATAACATAATCAAAAGCCGAACTCGATTGTTGCTTGGCAGCAGGTTTTAAAATCCATTATCCATCGTCATTGTTTTATGCTTATCACAAAAAGAGTGATTGATAAAGCTGAAAAATGTGGCTGCTAATTAACCTCAACTGAGAGGATACGTATCCACTGCTTTTGCACCATTAAATCTAGTTGGAATTTTCTTGGGATATAAACTTTTGAAAGAGAATACTATATCCTCGGGACGCATTGACAAGTCAACAAAAAGTCCGCCTGTAAATGAGCAACTGTTAATGCTAAGGGTAACGGTAGGTATCTATCGTTTTCACAGGAGACGAAGTTGTAGAAGATTGAACCATCAGAACCCCAAATCCAGAAGGCATTGAATTTGGAGAAAAATAAACAGAGAAAGAGAGAACGGTAAGGCCTTTCATTATAATAAAGTAAGACTTTATGTATTGAGTGTGGTAACATTGGATGGATAACTTCTTATTGATCAAGCTTGCTGCCAGCAACATCCACCACAAACCTATATCTCACATCATTCTTCTCCAGCCTCTCAAAAGCAGTGTTTATATAGTCCATTTTCACCATCTCAATCGTAGAGCTCAACCCCTTTTCCTTGCAGAACTCAAGCATTTCCTCTATTTCTGTCATGCTTCCAATGAAGCTCCCCGTGATGGTCTTTCTCCCTATTAAAAGTCAACAAGAAAGAAAGTACATTAGCTTCTTCACTTCTCAATTGGACAATAGGGTTTAATCAAATTAATGACAAGAGCACCTATTGGACTGGAACTTTTCAACTTTCTACACAAATGGTAGTCAGGTTTAATGGAAGGGTAGTCTTTCGTCAAGTAATGAAACAATCAATAACATGGTTAATTATAGGGGAACAAAAGCTACAAGGTGAAACAGCACAAGTGTTAACATGAACACCAAAACTGAGCAAAAACAGGATCTTATCTTTATGGGATTTTGCAAGCAGAATGAATGAGAAAATACTCACCAAGCATGACGACAGGTGTAACAAACTGAAGCGGGGTGTTGATAACACCCATCAAGATCAACTTCCCATCAAGTTTCAACAAAGAAAGGTAAGGCTCCAGAGGATGGAAGACGGGAATAGTGTCGATAACATAATCAAGAGAGTCAGCAAATTCTTGCATTTTAGCTGCATCTGAGCTAACTAAGTACTCATCAGCGCCAAGATGCTCCAACGCCTCCTCTCTTTTCTTATCAGAAGAGCTAATTACAGTAACATGGTGTCCCATGGCTTTTGCTATCTTCACTCCCATGTGCCCAACTCCTCCAAGCCCCAATATGGCTCCTCTTAGTCCACTCTGCTTCAGTCCAAAGTGTTTCAGTGGGCTGTAAATTGTTACCCCAGCGCACAATAGAGGCGCTGCTTGCTCCGGTGACATACCATCCGGTATCTTCACTACAAATCTGTGTAAAGCTCAAAACTTTACGAATAGAAGTACAAGTTTTTGCCATCCACTCAATTTAATAACCATCACACTCTTATTCAAATACGGGTCCTTTAATCCTACTCATTCCTCTTCTATTTATTAGTATAAGAGTTATGCAAACTGTGAACGCAAAAGTGAGAAAGTTCGAATCCTTACTTTTGATTAACCACCATAGATTCAGCGAAGCCTCCTTGTGTTGGTTTACCATCAGAGTAGACATCATTGTACGACCAGATTTTCTTGTTGCAGTATTGCTCGTTGTCAGATTTGCATGGCCTGCACTCTCTGCAGCAGCCTACCACAGCGCCGACACCAACGACGTCTCCAACCTGGTAACTGGCCACAGCTGATCCAACCTCCAACACCTCACCCACAACTTCATGGCTATTCATCCGTAAGAACAGTTATTACAGTTAGAATGCGAAAGCAGTAAAGCTCACGAGAAAATATTCCAATGTCTTAAAGATAACAGAGTCATAGATGAGTTTATACCCAGGGACCATAGGATAATGTGACATGCCAAGATCATTCTTGACCTGGTGAATATCAGTGTGGCAGATTCCACAACAGAGAACCTTGATAAAAATATCCTCCGGACCTGGGTTTCTACACAGAAAAGCATAAGATTATAGAGAAAGGCCATTAATAGTACTACTGCAAATGTATGTAATAAAATATGAGATCATATGAAAATAACCTCAGGGCGTAGGTATAAGGAGATAGGATCCCAGATGGATCTGTTGCTGCCCATCCAACAATTGTTCTTTCAGTTGCAAGGCCACCCATTTCCCAAGATGAATGATGAACAATGGAAAAGGGAGGAAGATGAGTTCGTGGCACTAAATAAAGGACTATGTGATGGTGTTTATATACAAAAAGGAAGAGATATAAAAGCAAAGCTTACTTGGCGAAGCCACAACATGACATCTCAGCAGTTGGACCTAGAGGCTCAGACTGCGTTAGGTGATTGGAGTGGGTGAGCGGGCATACTTTGCTTCCATCACCGATAATGCTTTCATTTCCTCGGGGCTCGGGCTTTTTGGTAGGTGAGCCGACAGAGGCATAAACATTATTTGGACTACAGTATTTTTATGGGACTACAACGTAATCACATTTTCCACAACGGCCCTTAAAAGGAATCAAATAACGCATGAATTAGCCATTCTACCTGCATAATCTAGGGACAGCTAATTGGCATTATTTTGTGTTTAATTTTTTTAGTTTATTTTTTATTTTATTATAAGTAATTTTATTTTAAATTTAATATATAATCTAATCATTTAATTCTAATTATTAATAAAAATTAAAAATAAATAATTATTAAATTTATTTTAATTATTTTATCATAAGTTTAAAATT
>JANKYE010000225.1:32562288-32576650 GCA_032467995.1 Erythroxylum dillonii
AATTATTAATAATAAAAAATTATATAACTACGTTGATATTAATAATCAAATAGATTTTTTTTTGTTATAAACTAAAATTACGAAATGACAAATCATAAACTATAATAGAAAAAAAAAAAGGAACCAAATGGCCATTAAAGTTTGGAACCAAAGGAACCAAATGGCCATTGAATATATTATCGGTAATGTGCTTGCTACAGGAGTTTCAGAAATCTTGTTGACAAAGATGTAGAGTCATGCAATCCTTCTAAATATTAGTTTTTATGAAATTTCATCAGCTACATTAACAAAATATTAACATATAAAAGTTTTTAAACTAAGTTGTTTGATTTCTAAAAATTTAGACATTTAATTAAAATTTTTAAAAGATTAAATACTAAAGTAAAAATTTTAAAAAAGGTTTGTTACTTTTTAATTAGTTTTTCCTTAAATAATTAAAGAAGTTTATGTTGTAATGGCAACTCACTTTCATATACTTAGAGAAGAAAATTTAGCATAATTTACACCAACCAAATGTTGATAGCTTGATAGTTATATCTTCTTAAATCTTTCATCCAATCCTACTTTACCGGATAGTCATTGAGATTACCATAAGGTTTAACTTATAAATTATCCAACTTAAGAATAAGTCAACCAAAATGAAGTAGATTACGAAATCAAATCCTTTTACATATGTTAATAAAAAAACATTGTGGAGCTCTGAAATTATTTATAATCAAAAATCATAATTGATATGATTGATTTACTAAATTCTTTTCTAAAGGTGCTACATATTTAAGTTAAGAGTAATGAGACTGATTTGCTTGAGGATAAGAAAAATGTTTGGGAGAATTTGGTAAGTGCTAATTACTCTATGTTATTAACATGATTTTGAGAGCATTTATTTTAAATGTTGATAATTTCTATAAGACTTGGTACTTAATATAGTTTATATTTCATTGCAGGTCTTGTTTTAGATCTACAATAAAGAAGTAGAGAATTTGAGTGAGTTGAAAAAAGTTTCATAGTGATATTGGAAGAACATGGGTTGAACGTGACTCTATGTTCACCATTGTGGCACCCAGGGACGTAGCTACACCACTGAGCCTCCCAAAATTTTAAAGAATTAAATATATATATATGAGGATAAAGTTATTTGAAGGTTAGTAGTATATTGGGGGCCCCAAAATTTAAAAAATTAAATATTTAGACCCTCCTATTATAAATTTTTGGCTCCGTCACTAGTGGCACTCACACAATACTACGTTAAACCTCTGTAGCTTATTAGTATATTCTACTTCTTCAAAAACTTGGCAGATATTTTGATTTAATGATAACTTACCATATAAAGGAATATGTCTTAAATATGGTATCATATTCAAAAATATGACCAAACACAAACCCGTATTAGGTTATAGAGAAGAAGTTAAGGGAGTAGTGAAGTAACATAGGATCAACATGGGCTTGTAGTGGTCAAAATTTTAGAGTTTCTTGAGATAAAAAGGATAGAGACACAATGAAAGAGGAGTGACCTATTTGGAAGGATCAGAGACTAGTCAAAGAGGGAACTTTTAGATCCAAGAAAGGGTAAAGACGAGAGGCCGTCCAGAGAAGATTTAAGAACACATAAAAAAACAACCTTGGAGAAAAAAAGAGAAATCTATCAAGATTTATTAAGAATTTCAAGATTTAAGATCCATGGGAACGTTATCTTATTTCTTTTGGTAAGAACTAATTGGGATATAGAATTAGGCAAGATGAACTCTAGAATTTTTTATTTTAAATTGATTCCTTAATTTAATACAAGATTCTTGTTTTCTTGAGAATTATTTATATTTGTTTATTGTGTTGAATTGAAGTAGCACACACATTTGGAGGGATTGAGAAATCATATATATAATTAAAAGGCATGAATAATAAGAGTTGCATAATTTAAAAAATAATGAATTAAATGAGGAGAGATTTCATAAGAAAATCTCACAAAATGAATTCATGATACCACAAAATGGATATTTTCATAATGTTGGAAGAAAATTTTCAGTTTTATTACTTTATCTGTTTCCTTATTTACTCAATAGTTTATTTCCTAAAATATTGTTTCTATTTTTGGCTCCTATTTTCATGGGATCTTATTTACTTCTTCTAGGCAATAATCAAGGGATTAAATTGTAAAACAATTACCTATCTTCCCTAGAAGTATTTCTGTCATTATGAGAAATAATATATAGAAATTATCCTCAAATTTGTTCATGATATCAGAGCTTTGAACACAGAGGAGAATGGTTTCATTCGGGACGATAGGAGCATGGCACGTCGAGTCAGGGGAAAATTCTACCACTGGCTCGTCAGGCAATGCTCCATAAGGATCAATCCTAGAAACGTTGAACACCATTATCGGCATAAGAAACTCATCCTTTTCCCATAACAACATTGACACACTATTGTCGGTGGTAGCCAATCATCAGCTGAATGGGAACAACTATTTACAGTGGTCCTACAACATGCTTATGTTCATAAGAGGGAGAGGGAAGGAGAAATATCTCACAGTCGAGTCACTAGTTGTGTTTGACTCAAAATATGAGATGTGGATGACTAAAAACAACCAGGTAATGAGCTGGTTGGTTAATTCCATGACTCTCAAAGTTGGTGAGCAGTTTGTCTTTGCAACCTCTACAAAAGAGATATGGGATAATGCCAAAATGACATATGCCACTATAAAAAATACTGCTGCTTTGTTTCAGATCAAAGTAATTCTGAGGGAAACTAAATAAGGTGAGAACTCAATCACTGGTTATTACACCACGTTAGTAAAATTGTGGCAACATATGGATCTGTATGACCCTCACCAATGGGCTTGTAGTGAAGATATGGCGGGCCATAAGAAAATTGTGGAAAGAGAATAGGCGTATGAATTTCTTTTGGGACTAAACTCTATTTACGAGGAGGTTCGTGGAAGAATCATGGAAACTCGACCACTACCAACCATTATGGAGGTAGTTAATTTGGTGAAATGTGAAGAGAGTAGAAAGCTACTAATGCAAGGCACTCCAAGCAATACAAACCCCTCTGAATCTTTTGTTATAGCTATAAAAAGAATAAATAGGCCAGAATTTAAGAGAAAATAGGGTAAGCCTTGGTGTGACCATTGTAAAAAAGGTGGATATACTAAAGACACATGCTAGAAGATTCATGGAAAACCTTTAAATAAAAAAAATGGATCAAAGGCTGAGATCAAAAGCTACATAGCTACTGGTGGTGACAAGATCGAGGGAGATAGCATACCAGTGAGCAACGAAGAAGTTGAATTGCTAAGAAAAATCCTTAGTAAGTATGATTTGAAGGATGAAAAGGTTATATCCACAAGTAACATGGTCCAAACAGGTAATACTGGTACTACTTTAGGGGTTCAAACCCCGAATTGTGGTCTTTGGATTGTTGATTTAGGGGCTAATGATCATATAACTTGTGATAAGTCATTGCTTGTTGATGTACAACCTTGTCTTATTTATAGTACTGTCAAGGTAGCTAATAGACAGGTTATAAAAGTTCAGGGGATTGGGACTGTTATAATTGCTGATAAATTGATCTTAAGTGGTGTTCTTTATGTGCCTGGCTTGGATTGTAATCTGTTATCTATGAAAAGGATTACTAAAGAACATAATTGCATAGCTAATTTTGGTGCTGATGGTTGTGTTTTCCAGGATTTGGAGTCAGTGAAGAGGATTGATAGTGCTAGGGAGTTTGATGGATTATATTACATCCGTAACTTAAGAAGGAGTAAAGCTCATGTTATTTTATCTTCTAATGAAGAAATTGTGCTTTGGCACTATAGGTTAGGCCATCCTAGTTTATCTTCTATGAAGCATCTATATCCTACTTTTTTCAGTGAAAAAGAAATGTTTCTTCAGTGTGAATTGTGTTAACTTTCTAAACACACCAGAAATTCTTATACATCCCGAGCTTATAAACCCACTAAGCCTTTTTCCATCATTCATAGTGATGTCCAGGGGTTATCAAGAGTTAAAACCAAAAACAATGTTAAATGGTTTGTAACCTTTATTGATGATCAAACAAGATTAACTTGGGTATATCTTTTGAAAGAAAAAGAAAAAGTTTTTCAAGTATTTAAGGAATTTTATTCATTTATACTAAACCAATTTCACACAAAAATCTAGATTTTACGAAGTGATTCTTATGACACCATCTCTAAAACACACAATTTTGATAACATCAAACCTAAGATACCAGATTCTGACACCACCATTCCTATTGAAGCTACTAATATAGTCGGTTCCAATCACAAATCTGACTAGAATTGCACAGAAAACAATGAATGTGATAAAGAGAAGGATAGTGAAATTAGGGTGGACAGATAGGGAGACCAAAATCCTGAGGTGCAATCACAATTTTACTCAAGGAGAAAAGGTAAACAGTAGGCACGATGTGAAGCAGAACCAGAAAAATCCATCACACTTCCCGAGCAAGGCCATAAATTAGAACCTACTGCAAATTCTTTGGAGTTTGGATGGCCAATAGCTTTAAGGAAGGGAGTAATATCTTGTACAAAGCACCCAATCAACAATTTTGTTTCTTATAACAACCTATCACCACATTTTAAGGCTTTTGTGACTCAGTTATCTATTGAAAAATTACCTGAAATTTTCCAAGATGCAGTGAAGTATCCTAAGTGGAGAGGAGCTATAGATGATGAACTGAATGCACTAAAGAAGAACTAGACCTGAGTAATAACAAATTTACCATAGGGAAAAACAGTGATTGACTGTAAATGGGTGTTCACCATCAAATATAATCGTAATGGAAGTATTAACCGGTACAAAGCAAGACTTGTAACTAGAGGTTTCATACAGACGCATGGGATTGACTACCAGGAGACTTTTGGACCTGTAGCCAAACTCAATAATGTTAAGATTTTATTATCACTAGCTGCAAATCTTAATTGACCATTATATCAATTAGATGTAAAAAAATGCCTTCCTCAATGTTGATCTTGAAGAAAAGCTATACATGAAAATACCTTCGGGACTAGAAGAAGCTACACATCCTCAGAAGGTATGCAAGTTCAGAAAATCACTCTATAGCCTGAAACAATCACCTCGGGCCTGGTTTGATAGATTTACAAAAGCAATGAAGAAATATGGCTACTACCAATGTCAAACTGATCACACCTTGTTTGTTCGATGGCTGACTAGTGGTAAAATGACTATTCTTATAGTTTATGTTGATGATATTAGTATTACAGATGATGATTGGGAAAGCATGAAGGAGCTAAAAGGTGCTTTGGCCTGAGAATTCAAAGTTAAGGATATGGGCTATTGAGATTCTTTTTAGGGATGGAGGTGACCAGATCGAGTAAGGGCATTCCAATGTCCCAAAGGAAGTATACACTTGACCTTTTACAGGAAACTGGGATGATGGGGCCAAAGCCTGCTGAGACACCCGTGGAATCAACTTATAAATTGATTCTTAAAGAAGAAGGCACACTAGTGGATATAGGGAGATATCAAAGATTAGTGGAAAACTGATCTATTTGTCTCACTTGACCAGACATTAGTTTTTTTGTAAGTGTGGCTAGTCAGTTTATGAGCAACCCTGAACAAGAAAATATGAATGCAATACTTAGAATCTTGAAGCATTTGAAAATGACTCTTATAAATGGATTATTCTTTAAGAAAAGCGAGACAAGGAATATTGAAGTATTCATAGATGCTAATTGGGCTGGATTAGTGACTGATAGGAGGTCTACAACAGGTTATTGTACCTTTGTGTGGGGTAACTTGGTAACTTGGAGAAGTAAAAAACAACCGGTGGTTGTCAGAAGCAATGCAAAGATTGAGTATAGAGCATTAGCATTGGGAATTTTTGAAGGAATATGGATTAAAAGATTCTTGGCAGAACTTCAGATCAAAGTAGAGCCTTAAATGAGGGTATGGTGTGACATCCTAGCAACTATTGAGATTGCAAAGAATCCTATCTATCATGATAGAACTAAACATGTGGAGATAGATTGTCATTTCATAAAGGAGAAAGTAGATTCTGGTTTGATTAATCTAGCTTACATTCCCACTAGCAAACAAGCTGCAAATATTTTCACAAAAAACACTTATTAGAGTCAAATTTGAAAAGTTAAGTAGCAAGTTGGGAATGATCAAATATATATGGGGATTGTTGGAAGAATATTTTCAGTTTTATTACTTTATTTGTTTCCTTATTTATTCAATAGTTTATTTCCTAAAGTATTGTTTCTATTTCTGGTCCCTATTTTCATGGGATTGTATTTGCTTCTTTCTAGGCAACAATCAAGGGATTGAATTATAAAACAAATACAAGTCTTCTTTATAAGTATTTCTGTCATTTATGAGAAATAATATAAAGAAATTATCCTCAAATTTGTTCACATAATCTAATTTTCATTGCATTTTTAAGGGGTTTAAATTACTTATTTTTATTGCTCTGTTAGTACCCATTTTATAAGTATTCATTCATCAATGTGAATTCTACGATGGATACTTACAGTATATTCATATTTTAAAGGGATACAATACGACAGGAGCGGAAAACCAATGATCAAAGCTATATGTCATGCATATGTCACCGTCCATTGTATAAGCTTGATTATTTTTTTTGTCTTTAAACGCGTTAGAAATTGAAGTGTAAAAAGCACGGATTGGAATTTGGATGCCGCTGTCCCGTCAGCGTCACTCTGTATCAATATCCCATCGCCACTACGCTGATAAGAAGCATCCGTGACTGTGGTAAGTGCATATTTTACCGGAAAGTTGGTTGTGTAAATGAGCGCTAGATCTGCCTATCCAGCGACCAAGAAAATGAAAAGTTCTATTAACAAAGTAATGGAGAAATTGTAGATAAGTTGCTCGAGGACTTCTGAAAGTTGAGAATTGAGATTTGTCAGTTCCAAAACTTGGTTAGGGGTCATGGAAACGTGTTACCTTAGATTTACTGGTTCTAATAAACAAAAATTCTTGCATTACCCACCAACTTTTTTGTGATCTTAAAAAAATTAGGAAAGCATCCGATAAGGTGTTTCTACACCAACCTCCTTCAACTGGGTCAATCTTTTGTGCTTGTCAATGTCACCATTACTCTAAATATCTTAGACTGAACAGGAAAGAAAAATGCATATGATAATTACAGCTTTTGATGTTCACATCTCACCTTCCCCTGAATTGGAAAATGGGGAAAAAGTTGTTTTAAGCGAGGAGTCTAAGCTGACGTGGCAAAGTATTTCCTGTCTTAGTAAACTAACGATGGCGGAACTGTTTACTGGCGTCGTTCAGAATAAATGTTGTCAGAATAAAAAGCCTTTCTCCTCCCTTTTGGCCTCGACTTCTACAGCAGGAGTTGTATGAAATTGGAGTCGTACATGAACTTCTTTTGTGGTGCAAGAATTCTCTCTTGCCGTTAAGATTCTGATGTATAAATTCATGCTTCCCTCCCGATATGCTACTATCTTACGGCCAAGCTTGCGCTTGTGTCGTGCATTTGAAAAAATGTCTCTCTATTTCTATTTTAAAAGATGTTGACATTAAAGCCATGTCTTCTTAGATATGAAAAATATGATAATAATCATTTTGCCTGCACTTCGACCACAATAGTCAAGATATCCGAAACCAGAGATGACTATTCAGTTGTGGACAATAACTATGACGTTGCCAAATTTTAATTTAAAAGGCATTCAACAACTCAGTGCGTAAGTATACTTGTACGTATGGTATGGACATGGAAATTAAATCTCCACTAGGCATAGCTGATATTAAAATACTTAAAACTGAAAGCGCACCCCCTTCTCATTACTCGAGCTATGAAATGTTCAAAGTAGTAGCAACTTGCAATCCTAGCGAGGAAAAGTTTGAGGGGGAGGCGAGAACGACTGGAAATGGATACATTTGACTTTGTGGTCGGCCTGGAAAATTATGATCTGATTGCCCGCATGAGTCGGGACTTGGAAACATATCAGATTTGAGTATAGTTAGTGGATTGAAGTAAGCCCATTTAGATGTTCACTTCTCGCTATGGGAAATACAGTACTCTGCTATAGAGTATACTGCACATAGAGTCCTTAAGAAAAATATATTGAGACCTTTGATCGTTATACCAACTAGTGCTCCAGCCGCCCATCTCCAGACTATGAGAAAGCAGAAGCTTCATTTCCTTGCTCCTTGCGTCACTTTAGACAACTCATTCCCATCTTAAGCCAAAGTTAATCTCCAAAAGTTAAAGAGAGGTTAAAAGTGTAAAGATGAGACAAAAAGGCAAGGTGTGAAGTATTCATTATGATAAGGCCAAATTTAGAACAAAGATGACCACACTTTATGATATTCCACTCAGCACAGCAACCACACAAGCTACTCTCATATTCAGAACTCTTATTCGCAGAAACTGTACCTAATAAAAATAAGTGGGCACTTTGCCTGGGAAAAATCTTCAGCATCTCCACTGATGATCTCCAAAGTGAGGGAATCCTTTTCCCATCTGTTCCTACAACGTGTCACAAAATCTACACTGTTAACCTGTCTTAGAATTTGCTTTCCTAACTTGCTACCAACTTAAAATGCTTATCTCTCATAAGGCAATGCCAAATATCGAATTTGGTCCTATCGCAATTTAATATTAATTAAGTACGCCACAAAATTTCGTCCAAATTGTAAATCTTTACATACGCTCCTGTGAGAGTCTCTCTCCAACACCTGGACTGGAGTGCATTCCAAACCTTTCGTCCAACACCTGGAGTGCACAACAATATATAGTGCTTTTGATAAAAAATAGAACTCGCCAGATACAGTGAAGAACTTTTTTTAACGTTGGAAGATACAGATACAACAATTGTGAAGGCTTACGTGCCTCGTTTTTCCCTGCAAACATGTCACACGTATATATGAAAGGGACAAACAGTTATAAGAGGCTTCTTCAGTTACAATCTAACTGCATAAAGGGATTTGTCTGAATCTTTATACAAGTTACACAAGCTATAAGAATGTTTGTCCAAACCACATAACTACTAAAGGAAAATTTTTGGTACCAACCAGTCTAACCAACGTAACCATAAACCTACCAAGTAACTGCCAAACAACTATCACTGCCTTCACCATCAAGCTAAGGCGAATCTATAGAGTTCTAGTAATTGTGATGCACTGTTGAATTTGCCTCAATGTGCCTGAAATCACCAACCAGGCTAGGTGCTGCCTTTCAACCAAAATGGACAGTCAACGCACCTTGCACCATTCTAGATACTTGGCTGATTTTCTGGAAAGCCTAGTTTGCACCATGTCCTTGCCGAGCTATGCCACTAACATGCCAATGAACAAGTACAATCATTGTGCTATTCAATTCGCCGAAAACAGGGTCTCACAGAAATCATGTCACGCAATGACCTCTGTTGACGTGTCAGCCAATATACACCTCAAAATGAGGAGATCCAGGATACCTGATAATCTCAGACCCTTCAAGATCGTAGTTGCTATAATTCAGGAACTCAGTACATCCCAACTTCTTTGCATATGTGAAGGCAAAGGAGCATCCAGTTTGATGCTTGCAAGTTGAGAAAAATCAAAGTCTGATGATGTCTGAAAATTTTGCAATGCCTGGGACACGTCAGGCAAAACCATTTGCTTGCAGTGAAGATGTAAGCGTGGGTGCTTTTCATAGAAGCTTCCACTTTCCAAATCCATGCCAAATGGGAGCATCTTTCTGTCAGCAAGCTTGTCAATTAAGTTGCTTTCAACAGCTGATCGACGTCGGCATTCCCACTTCCCGTGAGCTTGCCACCCATATTTGTAATCTCCAACTATTGGTGTCCCCAATACCTCAGCACAGTGTACCCGAAGCTGTGGTGACAAAAAGTGATTGAAGGAGTTATGCAACAATGAAGATGAGGCTGAAAGAAAACAATAAAGAGTCAACTAGACATGTTCTATTCCCATTCAAACCTGATGCTTTCTACCAGTGAGAGGAGACAACTCTAACCATGTGAAACCTGCATTAGGCCATAGACAAGAGGGAAAAAACCATAGACAAGAGGGAAAAAGAAACACAGTTAAAAGAACTCGCCCATAATAACTTCAGATGGTTATACTCATTCCATGTAATTGTGAAGCCAAATAAACAAAAGAGGCCATGCCTCAGATCCTACTACAAGAACTACCCAAAACGAATCAGACACTATATGCTTCTTACCAATTACTTTGAAAATGGTACTTCTAATCTTACAAGAGAAGAAACCAAAAGTTCCTGAACGGATTCAGACAAGTCAAATAAGAAAAAACTGTATTTTCTCCTATGGATAACAATAAAAATCAGATCCTAATGCCAAGTACCATATAATAAAATTCCTAATTTGGGCATATCATGCGCTTCCTCTTTCATTTGTCAAGTTTGACACTATAAACACTACAAAACAAGTGTGTTAAGAGAAATTCAACACTAACCATCAGATGAAGATTCGATTACTTTATAATGTGTTACTGCACGCTGAGAAGATATGCTCTGTGCATCCTTCATCACTGTTATTCGATCAGACTTCCCGCTATCCACCACCACCTGAAAGTAACGAATGCCAAAATATTTTCTGCAATGAATATTGAAAAATTATGTACAACAAAGTGAGCCATATTATAAGCTGAGATATTGTCTTCAGTTGTCTGGGCCATATTGTCTATGAATCAATTTCCAGCAAAACTGTCCAGCAAAAATTCCATATTGTGATTATAAACCAGCAAATGCCATAAGTTACTAAAATTCACGCAACGTTTCTAACAAAGCAATCAAGTTTCAGATAGTTTGATGTGTCGTGTTGAATCAACTAGGTCTCTACATGCATATAAATGAAATATCAGACATGTATAGTTCATTCTAGTGGCCAAATGATATTTTCCTATATTCCTTCAACCATCCAGGTCCAGAAACTTAAGGACTGAAATAAGGGGACTTATAAATGCTATAACAGATGCAAGTTCATCCAGACCTTCCCTAATGGTACTGAAATCAATCCAGATGAACGTTTCGGAGTCCCGATGACAAGTGCCCAATATCGTCTTTGCAGAACTATTCTTTTGTTGTTAAAATCCTAAAACAAGAGGACAGTTAGTTATTCCACATATCATGAAACAATGGCCAATTGCTCAACCCTTATGGTTGTAAATTGCTGATGGTTATAAAAGCAGAAATAACTTACATCTTTTGAAGCAGCAAAAGTCTTTTCCCGGAAGATAGAATGCAGAACTGTGGTACTCATTTGTGTCCTTCCCATCACCAAGATGCCACTGCTATCTCTATCAAGTCTGTGAACCTAAGAACACAAAGGTTGGTCATGGAATAACTAGTGCTAACTTTACCAATAGCAATAACTAACAATTCAGCTACCAATCTAGAACCACCAAAAGAAAGAGACACATCATTTACTTTTCTTTTCAATTGAAGCTCCTAATAGACAAAACAGAAAAGCCTCCAATTAATTTTTAAGATGAAATTCTCAACACTGCAAACATTCAATTATAAGGAACATTCTTCCTGAAGACTTCATCCTAGCAATATGGCTATTCTATTGGATGGAAGATATGCAGATAAAAGCCACCATAAAGAATCACATAAAACAAATTAATTAACCTCACCAACCGAGGGGGTTCTGAGTAGTCATAACTTAAACAAGATGCCGCAAGTTCATCTAAACTTCTTTTTATGCCAATCCCACCCTATCCAACAGAGAAATGCAAACAAAAGTTAAGAAAAAAACAGTTTTCCTTTTTTTTTTTTAATATTTATGATCCAAAACATCAAAGAGAATACATATCGAGCATGTAACAAGTAGCTCACTTGAACAGGCAATCCAGGAGGCTTGTTGAGGACAACAATAGCAGGATCCTAACCCAAAAGCATAGTGGGTCACATTTTGAGAAATTAACAAAATTACTTATTGACCTACTTGCAAACAAGAAGTGAAGTACCTTATACAAAACAATGTCACGGACAAAGTTTACTTCTTCTTCCATGTATTGACACTCTTGTTTCTCAGAGGGAAACTCTTGAACACTAATGGGCAGAAAGATTGTGTCCCCCTTGTTCATCAAATCCTTAACTGCCACCTTCGATTTTTTTTCAAAGATAAGCAATAAGAAATCCATGACTATGGCCTAACTCTAGCGAACAAACTCTTCACTCTGTTAATCATGATTGGGTTGATGACTGATAGTATAACATTAACATGAAGAAATTACGTTACTTTAATTAAACCGATAACAAGATTATTTACCCTTTTAAGTCGATGTTCCTGTGCCTGATCACCCACATTACAGGGTTCTCTTCTAACCTGCAACATGAAAACACCACGGAAAAAGCTTGCATAAGCTTAGAATTGCTCCAAATTCATTCCAAAGTCACCAAGCTACAATTTTTTTGGTCTTCAATCAAATTCCTCACACTTTCACGCATTTCAGCTATCATCCAACTCATTTCACATCCAAAGAACCTAGAATACGCATCAAGTTTTAGATTTTAGCTCAAGGAAGAACCTGTCTCAGTCGGAACAGCTTCTGCACAAGGCTTCTAGGAAGCTCTGGGCAGCAACGAAGAACCCATTTGAGAGCCGTCATTTCAGTGTCAGTTTCGGGAACCGCGCTTGCAGATAGAAGAGCTTTTCCCAAGGTCGACCCGCTGGTAGTGGGTGTGTAAGGCTGCAAAGTGAACCATTTGCCCCTTTGGTTTTGATTGTCTTCGTTATTGCTATGGTTTCTTTGTGTCGCATATTGACGTTGGAACATAACGGAGACTGAGATCGCCGACCGTCGCGATTGGAGGAGGACAGGGCGTAGGAGAGCAGAGTTCATTTGTGGCGGGAACCTCTTAACTTCTTTTCTTCTTAGGATTTTGGTAAGGGTTTAGAAATAATTTTCGTAGCAACGGGGAAATCTCAAAACAGTATAAGAAGTGCTTTTACAAAGATTGCCCTTCGTTGAGTCAGTGTCATAAGTGCATATTATCATTTATAATGTTTCATTTGTTTTCCTAGTTTCATTTGGATAAGACTATCTTAAGTATGTCAAATTTTGTTTAAAATAATTAATTAGTGAAAATAACTAAAAAGATCATAATCATCATACAATAAACATAACGACCAATTGATAATCAGTAGGTTGTATTAGTTATTAGTTGATTATATCAGTAGTTAGTTGACAACATATCATATCAGTTGATTTTACCAATAAATAATATCAGTTGTTTATTTAAAAATATTTGGTAAAAATATTTATTTAGTATTAGTTGTTTATGTATAAAATGATGTTTAATAGAATGACTTAAAAAAGATTTATAAGGACATGTATATCTTAATATTTTTTGAATATTTTTATAAAAATTTATATTTTAGATATTTAATTTCAAAAAAAATAATTTTATAACTCTAATAAAAAAATAAAACATATAATAATGATGATGATGATGATGATGATGATGATAAGGAGGAGGAGGAGGAGGAAGAGGATAACGACGACGACGACGACGACAACAACAACAACAACAACAATAATAATAATAAATTATTATTATTACTACTGCTATTACTTCTTTCTTTCTCCATATTAATCAAGTTGAAGTTTATTTTTTAAATATATTAACTTATTAATCAAGTTGAAGTTTTGGTATTAGTGTTTGATGAAGGGAAAGCAATAATAAAAGATGACAACTTGAGTGATTTTTAAAACTTTTGGGCATAATCATCTTTTCGTTTCTTAATTTCTCAGCAGTTAGAGTGAAATGCTCCTCATAGGAGCATTTTAAAAACAATTAATTGAGTTTAATTCGCTAACTCAATTAGTTGATTACCAAACATGATTATCAGTGGTTTGACATGGTCAAATAACCAAATACCTCTCAATCTGCAAAAATAGTTGATCAATCATTTACCAAACAAGGTCAATGTATGTTTAATATGTATTTAGTTAATGTAATCTTTACTCAACAACAATAATAAAAATGTCTATCAGGGAAGATCTAGAAATATTGGTCTTACTTTTAGCTAATAAAAAGTCTATTTAGACTTATTGGAAAAAAAGATTTGTAAAAATGGTTCGAAAAAAACAGTAGACAAAAACATAAACATAAACAAAAAACTACATAAAATAAAAAGTATAAGAAATAAAGATAAAATAAGTAAAAAAAAAACAAGAAAGCAAACAAATAAGTAAATAAAACAAACAAGTAATAAAAAAAGAAAATATTAAATAAATACACAAAACAACTAAAGTAACAAGTGTTATAAACAAAAGTGTTTAGTGTTTGATCGCGTACGGTCCGAGTATTCACAATACACTGCGGAAAAGACCATACAACAACATGAAGTATAATCGAAAATACC
>JANKYE010000225.1:32598628-32609251 GCA_032467995.1 Erythroxylum dillonii
AAAGGAAATTTTACCTATCCTTACTGCTAACCTAACTGATTATGAATTACCGGATTACTGGTTCTAGACGATCTTAGGTTTGATTAATGTCTCTCGAGTTATAACCATTAACCTAAAAAGTAGATTATGGAAGTTGCAATTTCTCAATTAACAGCCTATCCAAAACCCTAATTAGTTCTAAAGTTGTCTAATAAAGTATTGGAAACCTATGGAAGATCTCTCTTGGTACAATTCACCGATTTGATTTAATTCTTGTCCTATTAAATCTCCTAACTCTTATTAGCCGAATTTAATTATTTTTTATTTGATTCACCCTATCAGTTTATGATCGAATTATGCACTTGCAGGATTAAATCACAAAAAATATAATAAACATATAAACATTCAGATTTCATTAATTCAAAGATTAAACTCCAAAGGTGAGTTTAAAACATCTCAACATTCAAAAATCCTATCATCAAACTGTTATTCCCAATTCTATACAATAATAAAATTGAAAATAAACAAGAAATACGACATAAATAGATGATGGGAGGCAGCGACGTAGGGAAGCTCCTGATTCGAGAAGTGCGTCGAGTCAACTTCTTCCCCGCTTCTCTTTTCCTTCTCTTTCTCAATCCCTCGATGAGTTCTCTCTAATGTTTCTTAAAAGTAGCTGATGCAAAAGCTCTTCTCTACCTCTTTGTCTTGTTCTCTAAATATCCTTTTTGTTCTTAACAGCCCTAGGGTTTTTGGGGGTCCAAAAGTTCTAAAAAATCCCTCGAAACTTGAAGTTTTTTAATGTCTACCTGAAGCAAACTATGACCGTGGCCCTGCAGGCCATGATCTTGGGCCATATCTGAGCCTTCTACCAAGATCATGGGCCATGTCCTGGGCTTTTGTCACGATCATGGTTTGTGGGCCACGATTGTGGGCTAACGATGGTGCTTTTGTCATGACCGTGGCTTATTGTGCCATGATCGTAGGCCGTTGTTTCACCCCGAATGTCTTTGAAACTTCTCTGTTTTTTTAAGTTGACCTTGAAATACTAACAAACACATCAAGGTATCTTAAAAACATAATATTTAAGCTCAAAGACTTGTATTAACCCATAAAAAAACTTAAACTCAAATAATTAACAAACTAACACAATTCTAACCTAAACGCATACTAAATGATTGAATTAACAATTAAATACATATTAAACTAAGCCTTAAAACATGATGCACTTTACACTTATCAATCACTCATATACTTATGCTTTTGAGAAGTATAAGTGTAGCCATCTAATCCATAGGGGATTCTTATTTTCCAGTATGCTCTATAGTCTTATGGCAATTAAAACTCTGTTAGATAGCTTTATTGGAGTTATACTCAATCCCCCTTCATTCATAGATTTTGTAACCTCCTTCTAACTTACTTTTGCCTTTCTTATATCGTTTAATCTTCCTCCTTATAAAAAGCCTCACATAATCTTTTTCAATAGAATTGATGATCCCTTTAAAAAGAAACAAATAAGTTGATTTGTAAGTATGTAGTGAGTTCAGGACATATTTGATGAGAGCTAGTCTACTAGCATAAGAGAGGTCCTTTTTACGCCAATTGCCTAATTTCATTTGTATTTTGCCATAAAGGGATAAGACTCCTTGAATTGCAATCTTTTGTGGCTATTGGAAGATCTAGGTAAGTGAAAGGAGGTTCTTTGATTTGCATACCTATAATCTTTGAGAGCCAATCTGCTTTAGAATATGTATTGGATAATATTGTCAAATAGATCTTATTATAGTTGATCCATAATCCAGATAATCTCTTAAAAGTGTGAAGGGTAAATATAGTGTGAATACTGAGATGTCATGAGCTTTGGAGAAAAGGGCTAGGTCATCTATATAGGATATGCTATACATAACCCCATTTCTTTAAGTTTTAGCAAAGGCGAGGTTAGCTGGCATACGTCAATGTGTTTATTGTGTTTGCCTTCTATGAGCATCCATATACCTGACTAATAGTGGTGTGACGTTATATCAAGTATGCTCTTGTCGATTTAGTTAACAAGAGATAGCATGTTAAGAGCTTAGGAAGTTTAGGAGATTTCATTATGATATCAATCTCTATGGATCCATCTAAGAATTTTGATTTGATTTCAATTCCTATGATAAAGTTCTAAGAATTTTATTTTAATTTCTAGTCTTATTTTCAATTCATTTTTCAGACATTTTTAATTTCTTTTAAGGCTTATTTAAGACCATAAAAGAAATTAAAATGTAAGACCATACTTTTTTTTTATGGTCTCACGTAAGGCTTATGTAAGACCATAATTTCTTTTAAGGTAGCCATTAAAATGCTTTCATGTTTTCAGTCATAAGTATATTTCCACTGTAAATTCCTAGCTAAATTTTATTCTAGCTCATAATCATTTATTTCTTCCATTAAATTCTCTAAAGTGGGAGATCAATTCGAGATTTAGGTACTAATTTGAGTTTAACACTTTTCTAATTTTATAACCAACCCCTAAGTTTAAACTTTAAGTTCATTTTCTTTAAAATAATATATACATATTTATAATACTTTTTTAAAATTTCCCCTAAATATGGAACTTATGCTTAATAAGTGTATTGTTATTTAAAAGCAAAGCTAGTAAGATGTTAATTTAATTTCAAGTTTTATGTGATAGAGTTTGTCAAAATGTATTCATTTTTCAACATATTATTAGTAAGAGCTCTAATAAATAAAGATCTCCTATACATGTTTGGAAACTTGTTTATATTCCCACCTTAACCACCAAAATTAGCATCTAGTTCACAAAACCTTATGTAAGAAAACTTTTATCATATTCTCGACGTGTCTGGATACCAATTTATGAGACGGCATGTCATGTGGTTGTACTAATATAAAATTCTTGGTTTTGATAATCTAAAAATGGTGCCATGTTAAAAATACTTCTCCACACAACAATGGTAGCTCGTGTTTCACTCACCAACCTTTTATAGGTGACGTTTCCTTCAGCAATAAGGAACCACCGCACCCTACGTTTTCTAGTTTCCACCGTCAATTCTAAAGGATGACAAACTACCAAGCTTGCAAGACCAGTTAGTCGTCGCATAAAAGTTTTCAGAACTCTGAAGCCTTATTAGTTATTAACCTACTTATAAAGATATTCAAGAGTTATTACAATATTTATTGGAAACTAAATCTTTCTACAGTTCGTTTCAAGGTTTACCAAACATTTCCAAACACAATCCTCTAGTTTGCTTACAGAAGAATGTCGTAGTGATGGATATTTTCTTAGCTATTTGAGAATATCCAGACTTGATGTCCACTATAAGAAGTAAACAGTACGCACTATCTATAATCTAAGTCGCATTCCAAAACTTTAGCCACCACAGATTGAATATCCTACTGGCCTAAGGAATTTAACTCATGCTGTGGTTCTATCATTGCCATCTGTAGTAAATCTTGACCTCTATTCATCCACTATTACAGTGGGTTTCTACCTTTCTGGACCAAGAGCTGCACTAAAATTCCTAAGTAGCAGCACCTCCTATGAATGTCAACTTATAAAGGATATAATTTTATCAGTTTTCTTTTCACTGACCAGGAGTGTAAATGAATGAATAGTTGAAAGTTCCACTAAGATACATCTTGGCGATGGGGTTGAGAGATAAGCATGAGCTGAGGCCTAATCAGTCAAAGACATTTGTAGCTCGGGTGTACGCGGTCTTAATTTTTCACTTGGTTGAAAAACTTTTGTAATAGTATCATGTTCCACTGTACTTTTTTGTCAAATAGCTTTCTATATATAGATTAACACCATTCTGGTGAGGATTCTGGATGAGCATGTTGGGTGCAGATTCTTGGAACTAGTTCAATTAATTCAATTATTTATTTTCCAAAAAAAAGAGTGGTGGGTCCATAAAAAGGAAATTAACTAGGAATTCATTTCACACCTTAATAAAATAAGTCCATAAAATTTCATTTATGCAATAAATCTACGACTATCTTCAAAATAATAGCCTTAAATTGATTGTTTATTTAAGAGCATGAAGGCTGCCTATAAATTTGAATGCTAACTAACAACCAAGTTACTACTTGTAAATAGCTAAATCTGTAAGTTTTTCGTTCTTGATATTCAATCATCAAAGACATAAATCATGAATCATATGTAAATCATTTACGTCAATTCAGATCTTGAATATAATAATAACCACATAGATGAAGTGGATAAATCACTTACCTTGAGTAGAATTCATAATAATGTAGAGAGAAAACTTTTACCGATCACAAACTTGTTTCTCTCTCTTAACTCTCTTTTTGTATGATAGCTTAATAGATAGTCCAATGCATAAATATGTTTTGTAACATACTATTAAACAATGAAAACCCTAAACCAAGTTTAATATGGGCCTACAGAAAATATGGGCTATAACTTCAAACCCTATTTCTTACATTCTCCCACTTGGCCAGATATTTCATCATTATATTTAATAGTATAATATAACGCTAGCAAAATTAAATCTTATGAACAGTTAACATTATAAGCATCTCAACACAATAAATCACATAATGTGGGTTATGGCGGTCATATATAGTATAGTCGTATATTCTATTCCATACACCATTACATTAAGAACTTATTATGTTTAGGTTCATAAGTTGTATATAAACAACATACAGTCCACATATTTGTTATGAAAATACATACAAATTTCTTATTTAAACAATCATGTATAAATAAACATAATGAATAAGAAATATAAAATTCAGAAACATATCATTATTAAGCTTAAGAGTGCTAAACATCATCATCAAACATTATTATCAATCATTAATACAACCAAGACCCATCCTAAGCACATGTTCTTTAAAAGTTTTTAGTTGTAAATCTTTAGTTAGAGGATTTACAACCATGAGATCCGTCCTAATATATTATATATGCACTCTTTATTTCTGAATCTCCTCTTTAACAAAAAAAAAACTTTAATTACATGTGTTTTGCTCCTCTGGAGTATTTGCCATTTTTAGAAAAGAAAATTGTTGCAAACTTATCACAATAAATTTTTAGTGGCTTGTTTCCCGTGTTGATAACCCCAAGCCCTGAAATATAGTTCCGTGACCATAATGCATAAATTATAGCCTCATAACAAGCTACAAATTCCGCTTCCATAGTGGATGAAGCAATTACATATTGTTTGGCACTTTTCAATGAGATTGCTCCTTCAAATAATAGGAATAAATAACCAAACGTTGACTTTTTACTATCAACACATCCGACAAAATCTGAATCTGAATATCTAATCACTTCTAAATTATCAGAACTGTTATAAGTGAGCATGTAATCCTTTGTTCCTTGAAAATATCCCATCACTTTATTTTCAACCTTCTAATGATCAATACCAGGATTACTTTGATATCTACCTAGCATCACTACTACAAAACTAATATCAGGTCTAGTACAGGTTTGTAAGTACATCAAATTTCCCACAATAGAAGTATATAGAATTGTTTCCATTTCCTTATGCTCCACATCATTCTTTGGACATTACATAAGACTAAACTTATCTCCCTTTTGAATAGGGACTATACCTGTTAAGCGCTTGCTCATGTTAAATTTCTTAAGAATTTTCTCAATATAGGCTTTCTGAACAATCCTAATAAACCTTTCGATCTTTTACGGAATATTGAAATTCCAATCACATAGGATGTCTCTTCCATATCTTTCATTTCAAAATTCTTAGAAAGAAATTCTTTATTATTATACAACAAACCTAAATCATTAACAACAAGCAAAATGTCTTCAACATACAACACTAGAAATATAAACTTATTCTCACTGATCTTTCGGTAAATACATTGATCAACATTGATTTCCTCAAAACTAGAAGAAATGGTATTATTGAACTTAATATGTCATTGCATTTAAGCTTGTTTAAGTCCATATATTGACTTTCAATTTACACACCATACTTTCTTTACCTTCAATGGAAAAACCTTCAACTTGATCCATATAAACTTCCTTCTCAAGATCTCCATTTAAAAAGGTTGTTTTCACATCCATCTGATATAACTCTAAATCAAATTGAGCCACTAATGCTAAAATTATTCTCAATGAATCTTTCTTTGAGATAAGTGAAAAAGTCTCCTTATAATCAATGTCATCTTTCTGAGTCTGGCAACAAGTCTAGCTTTATATCTTTCAGCATTGCCATTTGAATCATACTTGGTCTTAAAGACCCACTTATAGCCAACTCGTTTAAAACCTTCTAGCAAGCCTACAAGATCACCAAATTATTTTGAGCCATTGACTTCAAATCTTTTTTTGTGGCATCAATCCATCTTCCAAAATTATCACTACCTATGGCTCATGAAAATGAAACAGGATCATTATCAAGGCCACAATCAAAATCCAACTCATGCAAATAAACCACAGAATCATCATCAATAGCTGACCTTCTAACCCTTACAGGTTTATTTAAAGTTATACCAACTAGTTCATTTATATAAGCTGGTGGTAAGTTAGGTTCTTCATGGGGTGCTTCTTCATTATCCAAATGTTTTTCTTAATTATTTTAATCTTCCAAAGTAGAAACAACATTTGTTTTGGTTGTGGGTTTAAGAGCATTTATGGGTAATGGAACACCAACCCTTATTTTATTAATATCCATAACTTGATTTTCAACACTCCCATTAACCTCACCATTCTCTAAAAATTTGGCATTAACTATTTCAACAATTCTAGAACTGTGGTTCGGATAGTAAAACCTACACCCTTTAGATTTCTCTGGGTAGCAATAAAGTAAACATTAATTATTCGAGAATCTAATTTTCTTTCATGTGGATTATAGATACATGCTTCTATAGGACAACCCTAAACATACCAGTTTCTTAAACTAGATATCCTTTTAGTCCATAACTCGAAAGGAGTTTTAGAAACTGCCTTACTAGGAACCTTATTTACCAGATACATAGCAGTTTTAAGTGCTTACATCTACAAACTTTTGGGTAATAAGGAGTTACTCATCATACTTCTAACCATATCCATTAATGTTTTATTTCTCCTTTTTGTCACAACATTTTGTTGTGGTGTGCCTAGCATAGTATATTGTGCACATATACCTTGACTTTCGAGAAACTTAACAAACAAACTAGGACATTGTTCATATTCATCATACTTTCCATAGTATTCATTGCCTCTATCAAGTCTTATAATTTTCACTTTTCTATCTAATTGCGTCTCAACCTCCTTTACAAACACCTCAAAGGTCTTTACAACTTGAAATTTTTCATGTAACAAATAGATCTATCCATACTATGGAAAATCATCTATAAAGGTGATGAAGTGATTTTGTCCCTTAAAAGACAGAGTGTTAAAAGGTTTGTAAATGTCCGTGTGTATTATTTCAAGAAGCTGACTACTTCTCGTGGATCCTTTGTTGCTATATTTGGTTTGCTTGCCCTTAATGCATTCCACACATAAGCCAAAATCAATAAAATCTAGATTCGGTATAATCTTATTCTTTACTAATCTTTCTAACCTTTCTTTGGATATATGACTCAAATGTTTCTTCAATAAGTAAGAGAATGTTCATTCGTCAAACTACGTTTTATTTCAACATTATGATTAACGATAAATAAGGATTAAAAAAATCATCAAGTTTCAATTTATATAAACCAACTATAAGCATTTCATAACCAATAAATGAATTATTCTTATACAAATTGAAACAACCATGACCACCCTTAAAGGTATATCAATTAGCTTTGAGTTTAGAAACATAAATTAAATTTCTAAAGATTGAAGGTACATAGAGAGTGTTCATTAGATCCAAGTGAAACTCAGTATCGAATGTCTGCCTGTAAGTCCCTACACCTTCAATTTGGGCCTTCATTTGGTTCCCCATAAACAGAAAGTTGCTAGTTAGGCTTATGGTTTAGATTGTCAATAATCCCTGCATAATATTAGAAACATGAGTAGTGGCACTAGAATCAAACCACCAAGTATTAGAAGGAACTTCAGATAAGTTTGATTCAAAGCATACATAAATATAAAGTATACCTTTCTTTTCGATCTAAGCTTTACATTTTAGGCAATCTTTCTGATAATGCCCTTCTTTCTAGCAGAAGTGGCATTTATCTAACTTTTCCCCCCTTTATTTCACCATCAGCAATCTGTGCAACTTTACCAGATTCTTTCTTCTTAAAATTCTTGGCCTTTGGTTTGAGTTTCTTTCCAACTCATTAACCCACTATGTTAATAGAATAAACTCTTTGTTTCTTTAATCTTGTTTCCTCCTGAATAAGCTTACTGCACAATTCATCAATATTCCACTTATCATTTAATGTGTTATAGTTGATGTGAAACAGTCCATATTCAGTAAGAAGTGAGTTCATGATAAACTGCACTAAGAAGGAGTCTTCCACACTGATACCCATTGTCTTAAGTCTTGCTTTAATATTAGTCATATCAAAGACATGTTGCTGCATACTCTTTGACTTATCAAACTTCATGGTCGTGAGTTCAACCATAAGTGTCCTTACAAATACCTTATTGGCAGAACGAAACTTATCTTCCACAAGCTTAAGAAAATCTTTAGCATTCTAATTTTTAGTGATAAGAAGAGTAGACTTAATGTTATTGGCAATTGTCATTCACATAAAATTCAAGCATAACCTATTAGACCTTGCCCACGTTTTATGGTGTGCCTTTTCAACTACTATACTAATATTATTAATATCAGCAGGCTTATCCTTTAATAACGCCAAGTGAAGATCCAAAGCACCTAAATGGAAAGTGATTTGTTTGCTTTATTAAGAGAAATTCACATTAGTGAATAAGGTAACAGATGGAGCTTGAGAGTAAAGGCTAGTAATTGCAAACATATAAACACTCACTAATTAACAGACAGAAAGTGCATACATTAAATATATTACAGGTTTCCTTTAGGTAAACACAATAATACATATCATAACCATCATTAGGATGCTATTTAAACTTTATAAGAAAAATAAATAAACTTCATCAAACACATATAGCAACTTTGGATAACTATATATATGTGACAAGAGTATATCAATTTTCTCCTTTATATTTATTAATTATAGAACATTGACTTACCTTTGGGTAAAGTCCTTAATTTATATCAACTAATAAAATTTTCATAATAGCATTTCATAAAATACATAATTATATGACCACAGATTCAAAAACTAATTTGGGCACTTTGATGACTAACAAATTAATTTTCATCCTATTATCATATATAAAAAATAATAATGATAATCATAATCATAAGATGAAACTAAAATTAAATTTTGATTATAGGTCAAAATATTATTAATATTTCCAAGAAATAAGAAATCAAAACTTTTAAAATAATTCATCGATCCATTATCAAAATTTTCCAGAACTGTAATTTTCTATTCAACAAAAGGAATATTGAACCAGACAACAAAAGGAATCCTTTCAGTTTTTCTAATGTTCTTTATCAACGACAAACAATGTTTTCGATATACGATGTGTGAAACATGTATATGTATATATATTCTTGCCTACTGAAAGCACTAAAAGATAAAACTTCCCACTTGCTAGAGACCAAGTCCCTCCCAAGGCCAGGATCATTTGTTTATAATGTGTGCATCTGCTGGGAGAAAAGTCCAAAATTTCTTCTCAAGGGTGACTACTTACAATATTATGTCAGCCCATTTATCGTCTTGACTATATATGGCCGCTCGTGACAGTTAAATGATGGGGTTCCTAAGTGGACTATTAGTTAAAGACCCTCGCACTGGGAAGCAAAGAAAAAACATCAAACTGGGGGCTCTGTATGTACAATCAGAAGGGGCAACCCTCTTAATCCAATGCGTGGCAGATATGCATGTATTGGTTTGGTACACCTCGTTTTCGGCCAGCAAATACTGCTCGTTAATAAAAGTCACATTAAGCTGTGGCCAAGTTTTCGTAAAACAGAAGAAAGGACTACCATGTATAGTAAAATTTGTTATCAAACGTTTGCAAGTCTTCAATGGCAAAATAAAAAAATGTCACCACTCAGACTCCAAGTCAATATTATTCTGATTCCGTAACAGACTGTCACTCGATTATAAAGTCTAAAGTTATACGCCTCCTGATTACATCATTAATCTAAAGTTTATTTAACATGTTAACAATACATAATATTCTAAAAATAAGAAAAATAACTAATTACCTTTGTTATTTCATTAGTCAACTATTTAATCTCATAGTTAATCAAGCATCATTTAACGAGAATTAAATAAAATTTTTTAAATTCAATGAACAATTTAGAAAATAAAAACCATTTTTTATCTAAGGACCTCTTGGGATCCGTTTGATCTATTACTTTTTTTACATTTCGCGTAGTCTTTATATTTAATCTTGAAATTTTGCACCGGAAACCATAGCAGCATATGTCAACTAAGAAAACGAATAGTAAATTTACTCCTCTACTAACCTTATGAATAACGATCTATGAACAATTATCTTGTGACATGACCACTGCAAAATCTCTATAGCAAGTTAATAATAATGCAATATGTATATCCTCACGCAATTTCACAATTACTATCAACCTCATTACATGTAACATGTATAAGTATCATGACATTCATACAATATTATGTAATTGCTTAGTG
>JANKYE010000225.1:32628327-32639009 GCA_032467995.1 Erythroxylum dillonii
TTTAAGTTTTATTTAATTTATAATTATTATTAGTAATAATGTAGTTATTATTATTGTAAAAACTTTGAAAAAGAGGGGGGAAGGAGAGGTAAGAGGGAGAAAAGGAAATTTTGCAAATTTTGCAAAAAAATTCCACAATTTTTTAAAATTTTCTGTGTCGGTCGGTATTTTGAATACCGGCGATACCGACTGATACAGGCCAACACCGACCAATATTCAAATTCAGTACCACTAACTCCTAGTATTGTACCGTTACTTACCGACCAATACCGACTGGTATGGTACAGTACTCGTAACAATGGGTGAAACCATTCATGGAAACTTAAAAAAAGCAGAGAAATGAATTATTTTCATAATCATTTCCAGGTAAGAAAAGACATACACACCACAAGACAGTGGAATGCAAGTTATGGCTATGTCACGACAAGCAAAACTCACCAAATTAGCTATCTCTTATACGCCTTTTGAGTCTTTCGAATGCAGATCTAGTTGAATGGCTTTTCCACCTTCACAGGGTCCAGAATTAATTATTTGATGCCAACCTGGCCTCTAACTCTTCCCAATAGAACTTCATCTTCATCGTAGAAAAATATTGGTCAGAATATAAACAAATAATTATGTAACTTCTGTCAGAAAATCTGCCCAGATAACAAGACATCGACTTCCATATTTTGTGCGGACTAGACTATGTCCATGAAAATTTAAGACAACATATATATTTTTTTAAAAAGGTAAATGAAGCTTCCATTGACCATATAAATGAGTTAAACAAGGTGGGATAGACACCCAAACTTTCAAACTAGAGAAATCACAAGACACTCTAGCAAGTTCATGGCTACATAATAACAAGACTTCACCGTATACCTCCCTTTTTTATCAAAATGCCAAACCCAACTATCCTCACACTCTCCTCACTGAATTGGAATTGCAAGGATATCCCTAATATATCTACGACTAAACATTCCCATCACCTTTTCCACATCCCATGCCCTCCTATCTCCCCTAAATAACTCATACACTTTTAACGTAAGACTCACAAAAGTTGTTTTATCCTCCACCCAAAACACCCCATCTCTAGATATCCATGGATCCACACCTATCCTAGTTGTCCTCCCATTACCCATTACCCACTCTCCACCTCACTCTTTTCTTCAAAACATCCTTAGCAAACAACACACTTCTCCACGTGTAGCTAGAATTATGTCCAATCCCAACGTCCAAAAAATCCCCTTGAGGGAAGTATTTAGATTTGAGAATCCTAAATAGGAGAGTGTTAGGACTACTTAAAAGTCGCCACCCCTACTTGCCAAGCATACTTATATTAAATCAGTGCAAATCACGAAACCCCATACCTCCATTTTTGTTAGTCTGACACATCTTATCCTATACATACCAATGAATCCTTTTAGCACCATCTCCCGAATTTCCCACCAATAGCTATTCATAATCTTTTGAAGTTCATCACATAACGATAAAGGCAATTAAAACACATTCATACAATAAGCTGGTAAGGCCTGAGCAACAAATTTTATCAGAACCTCCTTCCCTGCTCTAGAAACTATCTTATTCATCCAATCATTTACCTTCTTCCACATCCTATCTTTTAGAAATTGAAAATTCTGTTTCTTATTTCTTCCAATGAGTGATGGTAGACCCAAATACTTACCTCCCTCGAGTGGTAATCTGACATTGAGAATATTATTAATAGTATTTCTACTATCCTTTGAAACTTTAAGACTATAGAAAATAGTCGATTTTTGGAAATTTATCGCTTAACTCGAGGCTCCTTCATACTCCTCTAAAATTCGCTTCACTTCTCTCGTTTCTTGTTCTGTGGCTTTAAAGAAAAATATCGAGTCATCTGCAAATAGAAGATGAGAAACTGTAAGGCATCTAAACCCCGCACTATGCCTATGTATCAAACCCTACCTTTTTGCCCGATTAAACAACATAGAAAGACCTTCAGCACACATTATAAATAAATACAGAGATAGAGGGTCCCCTTATCTGAGCCCCCGACTAGGCAAAATAGGGCTCACTATTTCACCATTCACCAGTATAAAGTACCGCACACCAGTAACACACATCATTAACCAATGTACTCATTTATCATGAAACCCCAACTGTCTCATCATCTGCTCGAGATAGCCCCACTCCACTCTATCATAGACCTTACTGATATCAGTTTTCAAAGCTACCAACCCAACACTTCCCCACGTAAAATTCTTCATACTATGAATAGTTTCAAATGCAACCAAAATATTGTTTGTTATTAACCTTCCTGGAATAAAAGTCGATTAAATAGGGGAAATAACATGTGGTAGAACCTTTTTAAGCCTATTAGCAAGCACTTTAGCTATAATTAATACAAGACATTACATAGAGCAATAAGCCTATAGTCTTTCACACATCCAGGATGTTGAATCTTCGGAATTCAAACCACAAGCGTATCAAAGAGAGATGAAGGAAACATACCTCTTTCAAGCTAAGAGTTGTAACCCACCTCTACATTATCTCCCAGAATGTGCCAAAACCTCTGAAAGAAACCCGGGTTAAGACCATCTAGTCCTGGCGCCTTATCCGGGTGCATATGGAAAACTGCCTCTCGGAATTCTTCTTTCGTAAATGATTCTAATAGCATCCCATTATCCTCCTCACTCACCCTATCTTGTATTAAATGAGTAACATTATCATGACAATTGCCACTTGATTGAAATAACTCTTGGAAATACACAAAAACTAAGCCATGCATACCATCCCTATCTTTACACCACCCCCAAGCAGCATTCTTCAATCCTTGTATTAAATTAATTTTCCGCCTCCCTTTAATGTGGGTATGGAAATATTTTGAGTCCATATCCCCATATTAAGTCCAAAATAATTTTGCTTGTTGCCTACGTCTCACCTCATCTTCTTCAAGCAAAAGATTCCATTCTTCCTTTAGGCGATCCAATTCAACTCCATCTGTTCCAGCCCTACTCTCCTGTAAAAGTTTCTGTACTAGTGTCCGCTTCATATTTCTATCTATATTTCTACGTCGTCCCCATAGTTGTAATTCTTCTATACAATTGTCTTTCTTATACATAAGATCAACCTCACCCTCACACCTCCAACCCGCCACCACTATTGCTTCCAAATTTGCATCAAGAAGTCAGGCATTATCAAATCGGAACCTACGACAAACCGTATGTTGAGAATCTGGGTTTGTATCCAGTAGCAACGGATCATGGTCGGAGACCAGAGCTACCAAAGATTGAACTAAACAATCCGAAAAAAGCAGAAACCAGCTACCATTACCAACTGCTCGATTTAACCTCTACTTCGCAACCACCTATCTGTTCCTCTTCATATACCACGTAAACATGCTACCCGTATACCTGATATCATTCAAGTCACAATCTGATAACACATCTCTAAAGTTCTGAATTAAATAATGTGGATGATCAAGAATTCCCCATTTCTCTTCTTGACTTAGCAACTCGTTAAAATTACCAATGCATACCTACTCTTTGTCATCTTGCCTAGCCAATGCTTGAAGCAATTGCCACGCAATATGTCTCCTACTCCTATTCAGATTACCATAGAAGCAAGTAATCCGCACCCACGTATCCAGTACAAGAATATTAGTATCTATAAAATCATTTCCGAACCCCACAACTTGCATCTATACCGAATCATTCCACAAAACACTAAGACCCCCACTTCTACCTAAGCTATTTACATTAAAACAATTAGTAAACCCCAATTGAACTCTAACTTCAACCATTCTCGAACTCTGCACCTGCGTTTCAATGAGGAAAACACACCATGGCCTATAACTCAACACCAACTCCCTCAATGCTCTAACTGCCTGAGGATTACCCATTCCTCGGCAGTTCCAACAAAGAGCCTTCATTGTTTTCAGTTGTCTCGTCTATTGTCTTTGTATCCTCAACCGAATCACCTTGATTAGAAACGGAAGAAGATTGATTTTGTTATTTCTTAGTCTTTTCTTGCCATCATCAACCTTATGCATGGGTTCATCTTCTTTAAGAGAGCTAGGCCCATCACCTGAGTCCAAACCATCTCTATTTAGATCCATTCAACTTGGCTGACCTTCACTCATCAAAAGTTGTTTCCCCCTTGATGTCATGCCTAAGAAGGAAACTCTAAAATCATGGAATTTTGAATATTGCATTCCCAAAAATCTTGGGTTCAGATTATCCTTCCTTTTGTCCTCCCCGAAATCATTGGCCTCATCCCTTATCCATGTACTAATCACCGGTGTATTCCTCCTTACCGGAGCTCGTAAACTGGCATCTCATCCAAACAACACTTCTAGTTTTTTACGCAAACGTAATTCACATAATGCTTCAGAATGGCCTAACTTTTCACACAGAAAACAAAAGACACTAATTTTCTCGTACTTGAAATCGACAACATGCATCTCTCCCTTATCGTCAACTTTCTTCTTCCTTCTCTTCAGCGATTTCTGCACATCCAAGGTCACTTTGACCATCATATATTTAGGCTCTAACGCCCTACGTATCATTCTTGCATCATACTCCAAAAAACTCCCATCAAAATTTCTGAGCACCATAGCCATCAATTCATTAGTAAAACCAGGGAGAAGATTATAGACTTGAATCCATATATTACTATAAGTCAGGGGAATTCTAAGAAGATCTGTACCATTATCAACCCTGCTCCATAATAACAAGTGCTTGTTAAAATGCCAAGGTACACCCTCAATCACCCTATTCAGATGGATGTCATTATAGAAACGAAAAATATATCACTTAGCACCAATCATCGATATATGTATGCCTTCTATCGGTTGTCAAACGTCCGTAAAAGTGTTTCTCATTTAACTGAAAATTTATAGGCATCAACGTAAGAAATATACCCACTATATAGTGTTGCTACTGAGATACCTCTGCCTACACTGCCACTCCTACATTTAACAGTACATCCTCCTCTTCATCAATGGTTAACGTTGCCATTGATCGCTCCATTAACTTAGACCCAAAGAAAGTTGTAGATGGAAGAAAAGAGATAGATAAAGGGTAGACGTAAAGCAACTAGGTTTTTCAGATGACAATTATAGAAAGAAAAAAAAAAAAAGCAAAAGAGCATACCATTACGGAGAACAATTAAATGTGATGTCTTCTTAATCTGATATGAAATTTTCCATATACGAAATTAAATAGATTCCAAAACTACAGATAAACACCAACATCAACCTTCACACGTACCATTACGTGTCACACCTAAAATCTCAAAGCCCAAAACCTTTGTTGCAGTTGTTTGGAAGAAGACAATAACTTCCTTCGTGCATTTTCTGAAGCTTGAAGATGGTTTCTTTTCTTCTCCACTTTACCATACGCTTTCTAGGTAATCACCTTTGCAGGCATGAAAATGAATTACAACCTAATTGGCATTTACAACATATGCATACAATTAACCAGCAGATTACATCCACAGCTTTAACGATCAGAGAGAGCTAGACTTTCCCAATGACCTGAAAAAGTCAATCACATGGTTGAACACATCCTCCTTTCCTTGTACACTCATAATGAAGTCTAAGTGACCATAGTTCTCCAAATACAGCAACTTCGGTTTGGATTGCAGCTCCCCAAGAGTGTGCTCCACGTCTGACACATCTGCTAAAGCATCATGACCCCCGTAGCCCATCCATATTGGCAACTTCTTGGGTATGCGGCTAAGATCAAACGTTGGGGGTTCAGCCTGACCATAACGTCTAAGGTTCTTGATTATTCCATAATCATACTGGCCAAATTTACCCTTACGGATCACTGTCAAACATTGGAAAAGGAAAACAAAATAACTTAGTTATAATCGACCAGCACAGAATCATATCCTGTTTAATAAACAACCATTAAGGAAAGATGAGAAAGAAAACAATAAAGAAATAAGAAGAAAACAAAAAAAAGAAATAAGGAAAATGTCACCTAACTTGATTACCTTACGATATCCATAGTTCCTTTTTAACCAATCACCACAAATTGAAAAAAGAAACAAAAAAGTTGGCTTATGATAACTCAACAGAATCAAAAAATAATTATCATTGCTTCGCAGATAAATAGCCTCATTAGAACAAAATGAAACAAAAACAATTACTCTGAATATAGAACTTATGCCCTTTACTTCATTTGCATGAATAAGAGCAGAAAGGATGTGTTTGGAGAATACTCTGGAAAAGATGGTGCAAATTTTTTGCAGACGATGGGTGAGGTTCATACTCAAGATAGGAATCCACACGTGAATTATTGAAGCAACAATTTTTCCCTGAAACATTAAAACACACAATAAGAACCCCAAAAATTATTAAAGAAGAGAAAAGGCAAAAAATTGAAGCAATCGAGAATCATATATCTTCTGTTTAATCCATTAAACAGGATCACCTCTACTCTATAGGATACAACTTTATGATCCACCAAACTAGATTTTCTCACAGGGTTATCGGCAAAAAATCAATGTACAACTATTCCAGATTTTTTAGTGGAACCAAAGGAAGACTTCGATGGACCTTGTTCTGGACGGGTGAAGTTTTATTTACGGCTTTCTACCAAGTCAATATTTTGGGGTTATATTGCCGGAAAAATAATGGACAAGGGATCAATATACCTATAAAAGTTTCCAAAATTTAAGAACAGTTTTAAAATTATATTAAAAGATAAAGGAACCACAAGTCAATAGCATTAATATCCAAGAAAAATCTCAGCTTGTAGTATGAAGAACATGCAGAGAAGAAGTTGTACAACATACATAAAGAACTTTTGTGTGCGTGTGGGAAAGACAGAGAGAGAGATAGGACCTGTTATGGTAGTTAGCAAGTCATTGCATTCTAAGTGACCATCGCAAATGGAATCCAAAAGGTTAATTAAGAATTCACTGGATATAAAGAGTACCATAGAATGAGTAAGACTAAGTCAAAACCGGAGAGATAGAGAGAGAGAAAGATAATGATTAAACCTCCTAAAGTTCAATTGATGTATGCCCATTCCAAGTACCATCTGTGAGAAAAGAAATTATAAGATGATCAGGTCAGCAGGAACTGCTTGTGTAACTTATTCTGGAGAATGTCAAATATGCTCACCAGATCCAGATGAAAACCAACCATTCTAAGAACAAGTGGAGCACTTATATGTTCTAAGTATGATATCGGACAAAGCAGAGCTGCAGCTTCTACCATTTCTGCTATACCTGGTTGTGTGAGAGCAGCTAAAGACATAATTGTCCCCTACAGATTGAGTGAAGTAATAAAATGCACACTTAGATGATTGTGTACACTTGTAAACAGACATAAGCAGTGAGATGCAACACCTGTGAGTGTCCAACAAGGAAAACTTTGGAGTTTGTTGTTGAATTTATATGATGTAACATTTGTGCAAGGTCATACATTGCTAATTCCTGCCAACTCCAGTCCCAAAATTTCTTCAGGAAAAAAAACACAGATGCTTATCAGTGTTCCCACTCTACCCTGATATGGATAAATTGGCAAATAAGAAGGAAGTTTTGCATACAATTTTCAGGTCCTCCGCCAAATATTGAATAACAAAAATCACAAGTTACGAAGTAAAAAGGAGAATGCATAATTTCTATATTCTTTACCTACCTTGTCTCTCACTGACAAGGAAACATGTCCATGACTCCATAATGTCCCACGCACATTTCCAACCCATACATCAAAGCCATCATCCGCTAGGATAAACCCTAGTGACTGCTCCGGCGAATCCAAAAACCAAGCGTCACCTGCCTATGTACATAAAAATATGGAGCAATATGAAGATCTGATGATGTCAGAAAACCTAGTTTTAATTCACCATTGACCATTAAATTCCTATTGCACATTTCATTTTTATATATATATTTATATAGACATAAGAGCAATTCCAATCCTTACTTTTTAGGTTATGATACCATCTGTAAAATGTACTCCTTTCCAGACACCGACTAGGAAATGGCATCCCAATACCAGTTCCAAGAATTGAAAAAAAAAAATTGCAACTTAAAACGAGTAACCAAAAAAGAGAAATCCAAAACTTCCTGTGAACAAAATATTAGAATGGCAAATATTCATCACTGAAATAGTCAGAAAAATAGAAAAGAAGCTCACCATAAAGAGTCCATGTTGAAGCAACACGGGAGGTCCAGGCCTTGCTCGTAGGTTCGCATTAGGCGACGACACGCGTTGAAGAGCCAGCAAGTAACCGTCTTTTGTTTGAATCTAACATGCAATTGACAACAATTTATAGGAGACCCATCGATATTAATCATTTACACTGTACATAACACACAAGAATGAGATAGAAAGAGTACAGTGTGTTCAGTGCAAGGATAACCGGCAGGTTCGATGAGCTTATTGCACAAAGTGTCTTCCGGTGATCGGCGCTTTGTAATGACATCGACGGCCTTGGAATCTCCAATAACGAAGAGAGCGAGAACCGTTGCAAAGACGATTAGCAGCATATCCGTTACTGGAAATCTGAATTGGACAGGCATGGGGTGTACGGCCTTAAAAGTTTTATGGTTATCGCACGCGCTGTGTCAAGCGCGTTTCATCAGGTTTGGTAGAATCTGGAACATGTTTCACAAGTGTAGAAAATTGTTTTAAATAATTAAAGTAGCAAGCCAAAATTGTTATGAAATAGACTTTGAGTTTTTTAAAATTTATAAAATAGTCTGTTACAATGCATACATTACAATTTTACATCAATCCTATCTTCATAAATTATAATTAAAATTTTAAAATAATAACAATTTGTTTATTTTTATTAACAAGAATTTTTAATGTTTTATATATAAATAATAACTACAATTAATATAAAAAAGATCATATAATCATCATATATCACTACAAGAAAATTTCCACTCACCGACGGAAATCAGCAACGGGATAAGTGCAATTTCCGTCGGTAATAAAATTTACCGACGATGAGGTGCGACGAAACCCAGCGTCGACACCAACACAGTCGGAGATTTATGCCGACGGGTCCGTCGGTGATTAACACTGACGGAACCGTCGGTGAAATCATTAGTTTTTTCTAACGATTCCATCGACGAGTTAAACCGACGAATCCGTCGGTGTATAATGTTTCCGACGGATCCGTCGGTGTAAGTCACCGACACAACCGTCGGAGACACACCGGGGAATTGCACCAACGGATTCGTCGGTGAATGTCTTGCCGATGGATCCATCGGCCCTTACCGTGAAACATTACCGACAGTATTGTATACCGTCAGTAATGATGGTAAATTAGGCAATTTATACACCTTGAAATTCTAAAGGCCTATTAGGTCGCCGACCTCACCTATGAATCTCTGTTAATATCTAATTAAATTGGAATTCGATTTGAGAAATATGAAAATATCGTTACATAATTTTGATAATATAATTAATCATGAACAAGACCACCATTATTAACTGCAAAAGTAACATTAAAAAGTATATAGCTGATAACCCAAGTTATAACAACATTAATCCTATTGTTGCGGTGAGCGTGGCTGTTGTGAGTCTGTATCCCTCGTTGTTCTCAGCTGGTCGATGTCATTTTGCATCTTGGTTATTACCTCCATCAACGTATTAACTGTGGCCTCAAGCTGATGGATATGTCGCGTTGTCAACGCTGAACTTGATGCTGCTGTCGTCGACATAGTGGAAGATTGCAAATAAAATGCATTGGCTGATGAGCCAAGGCCAAAAATCCTTCCCCGATTGTCTCTGCCACCCACTGCATCAAAATATACCTGGGTCTCATCAACTGGTACTTGATCCTGTGTCTGTCGACTAATTGTTTGTTGTATATTGTCCTATTAGAAGACAATGCGTATATTATAATCAGTAAGTGATAATTACTAGTAAGATTGAAATGTAAAGTATGAAATGAACATACATGAAGTTCTTGACATCGTCGTGTTTCTTGGTGTGTGTATGCAAGAACAACTGATGGGGTGTAGGCCTAACGCCTATAGACTTTTCCTGCATAACAATGAATATTAAAAAATAGATGTAGAATTGTTTAAAATTTCGGCATTGCCTCGACATTTTTTATGACATTACCCCCTGTTGAATACAGCAAATAACAATAACACAGCCATAAAAGGCACCAGCAAATTACTTCGCCTAGGCATTCACATTACGCATAGTACACATTAATGTGCATGACTACATTAACATATCAATGTACAGTCAAATATAGGAAAGTACACATTAACAATATAGATGTAAATTTTGAAATACTTACAAGCCTGTCTGCATGCTCGTGGTGAGTAATTGATCCTCCCGTGTGAACGGGAAGACTATTTGCTCCTAACCTACCACGTCTGTTGCTGGAGTTACGGCCGGAGACGTGCATTGCCTCAGGTGATCGCCAGTACTCCAACCAATGACCCCATGTGGACTCAGGAATGTAAGCAGGGCGTAAACCAACATCGTGTATCTGATTAATCATATCGCGATAACGTGTACGTGCTCGCGACTCCCATACACTGTGTACGATCCCGTTAAGTTCACCTCTCCAGTAAAAACTTTTCTGAGAGTAAAAGGAATCAATTCATTACTGCCTGTGGGCAGGGTGTTTGTTCGTTATGAATCTGTACAACAACAAGAGAAGACATATATGTATGAGATGTTGTACCTCAAACTCCTGAAAGTAAAATGTCTTTGTCGCCTCTGAGAT
>JANKYE010000225.1:32684181-32697779 GCA_032467995.1 Erythroxylum dillonii
TTTATATTATTATGAACACACATATATGATGCATAACAAATCATATAGTTGTAAGGCTCCTTTAATCCACAGGGACTAAAGGGAGCTAAGTGTCACCAATAGGCTTTCCCTCATCATATCTTAATATCATATCATAATTATCTTTTGTAATCAAACCAGTGCATACTTGGTCCTGATGCATACCCACCAGGCAGCACGTCCTTCAAATTTCTTCCTCCTCCATGATCACAAAACGAGCACTTAGTCATGTAAAAACCATCATAAATGCATGCAATATTTCATAGGTACCCAAACTCATATCCACATACTTATATATCACAGTATTATTCATATAGGAATCACGATAACAACTATTCAAATCGCATATGTACATGTATATACGTATAGGTACTTATATATATGTATGTGTGTGTGTGTGTATCATATCATATCATATCCATGTGTATAAGGATAGGAGCATCGATCATGGTTTAACATGTCATCAATCATATAAATATGGAACTATAGTTAATAGAAGGTATAGATTCGATATCAATAGATAAATATGAACTTATCTGATTAATGTACTTGAAAAAAAGGAAAAGGTAATAAATTAATAAATAATAAAACATATAACCCCAAAATGAGGTTCATGGGAAGTACCCTTCAACACAAAAGAAAACATATTAGATTTACCTATCAAGTATGTAGGACTATAAGTAACACATTGATCAAATGTTCAAAGACAAAAGTAAATTGGTTTTACAATTTGGTGCAAGGTTCTATAGGATATTAAGTTCTCTAGTCCCAATGATAACTTCTATGATATCTAATTCAGTTGATTTGCACTTGGACTCAAACCTTCAATCATTTCTTTCTTTCCAAATTGTTTGCTCACAAAGTCGTATAACTATTAAGTATATCTGTTTTCAGTCTTAGGAAGAGAATACTATGTTGCTAGCCAGTGAATGATGCTGGAGATAGAATTATCTAAACCATTCCAGAGGCACTTCTGCTTCAATTGTTCCTAAATAGCATAGTAGTTGAACACATAAAGAATATGTGATTTATGGATTCATCATGTACTGAACATAATGGAAAATATATGTTTACGTCAAGATAAGAGAGTTTGTCAGCAATATTGAGCCTGTTCCTTATGATGAGCTAGAGAAGAAAGGAAATCTTGGTGGTAGAACTTTATGCTAAATGATTCTATGCCAATTAACCTTTGGATTCCTCTGTCTGATCAGATCTATAGTGACCTTGTTTTTCAATCTAAAAGTTGGTTTGTCCTTCTAACAAAAAGTATTATAATTGGATGGATTTAGTGAACAGTAAGGTTACAGATGACTGAGGCTATTAGAGAACATGCAAAAGTTGTTATTAATGAAGGAATTGATCTTAGTATGAAGGGGATCAGTGAGAGAGTTTCTCGATGAGTTTAGGAGGTGAATAAGTAGGCCTTGACCAGACCAATTGTCAAACCATAGAGTGATTAGCTTCCTATTGCCAATTTTACATGAAACGTTACCTCAGACTATGTTCCTTAAGTGAAGTAGTTGGTTTAACAAGTATGAATGTGAAGGACTCTTATTCATCTCCCATATACATCTACCTTTAAGAAAGTAGGAATGAAGCCACCTAATCCATAGGGATTTCTTGTTCTCAAGTATCCATCATAGAATTTTAAGGACAAGCAAGAGCTTGATTAGGCAATTTAACTGAAAAAAATCTTTAATCCCCCGTCCTCTTTGGGAAAGCATATCTCTTTCCATTTTACCTTAACAACCCCTCTATTTCCATTGGAGTGATTCCATAAGAAATTCTTGAATAATCTTTCCAGTGACTTGATTACATTTTTAGATGAAAAGATATGCAAGCTTCAGTGAATGTATAATGAGTTAAGTACTGACTTAATAAGTTGGATCTTCTCCGCATAAGATTAGCATTTCTTCACCCACAAATTAATCATTTTTTGGATTTTTTTTCAACGAGTAGAGTGCATTTAAAGTATTTTAACCTCCTGGTGGAGACATAGAGTCCCAAATAAAGTAATGGTGGAAGCTTCATAAACATTCCAATGATGGAAGCAATTTGGGCCTCCATGGAGAAAGTGGCTTTGGAGATGAGGAGTTGGATTTTGTTGAAGTTGACCTGTAAACCAAATAAGTTTTTAAATCTATCCAGAGCCTTCATGAAAGTTTGTAGGGAATCTAGATTGGTGCTACTATAAGGTAGAAGATCGTTTGCAAAGGACATATTAGTTAGACTAATTTTCTTGATGTAGAAGATCATTTGAAAAGGACATATTAGTTAGACTAATTTTCTTACATCTAGAATCGAATATGAATTTGGGATTAGCATCCACTTTGAGCTTGATGATGGAGTTCAAAGTTTCCATACAAAGTATGAATAATTGGGGGGAGACAGGATCCCCCTACCTAAGTCTTTTGGCTGCCTTGAAATAATTTGAGGGGCTCTCATTGATTAACACAAAAAAACTAATAGTTGATCTACATTCTTTCAGCCAACTGATGGAAATACTTGGGAATTCATAAGCTTACAACACCGTCCATAAGAAGTTCTAACTAACACTATCATAAACCTTGTGAAAATAAACTTTAATGGTACAATTAGGAGCTATATTTGATTTTGAATATTCTTATACAATTAAAACATTGTCTCCAATTTGTCTATTGCATATGAATGCACTTTGATTATCATTTATGAGTAGAGTGATTAGCTTCTTTAATCTAAATACAAGTACCTTGAAGATGATTTAGTTGAGGAAGTTGGTGCACACAATGGGCCTGAAATCACTAAAACACGAAGGGTTTGATCCTTTGGGAATCAAGCATAATAAGGTTTTGTTGATTTCTTTGAGTAGCTTTCCATTGGAGAAAAATTCATAAACAACTTGTTTAATATAATTCCCTATAATATTCCATGATTTTTGGTAAAAGAAGCCATTCAGCTAATCCGATCCAAGGGCTTTCATACCATCCATCTTAGAAACAATATCTTCAATTTCCTTTTCCTCTATCAATTTAGTTGATAGTGCACAGTTCTCAGGGGTAATCTTCTTTAAGATAATTACTGTAAGATCAAAGTCAGGACCACAATCTAAACTAGGAGTGCCCAGCAGTGAAGAGAAGTACCTGATAATCATAAGTTGGATATAATTTGGATTTACAGCTAATTCCTATGTTTTTTTGTGATTAAGCTTATCTTACTTTAGTTTTTTTGGCGAGGATAGTGTTAAAGAAAAACTTAGAGCACTTATCACCATCCTTAAGCCAATTAACTCTTGGTCTTTGTTGGAGTAAGGTGGAATGATTGCTGACAACCCTCATATAGTTGGAAAGAGCTAATTTTTCCCTGAAAAGAAGAAGAGGATCTTATGAAGAAATTTCTCAAAGTTTCTGAATAACAAATAACTCATTTTGTGTTGCAATATGTATGTATATATATATATAAGAGGGGGATATTACAATATACTAAGGAGTAATATAGCATATTACTTTTAATAGATAATAAAAATTCATTAACTCTCCAAGAAGCACTCAATAATTTAGATTTATTTTAGTGTATGTTAGTCATATAAGAAGAAATTGAAGCTTTTGTTAAAAATATAACTTGGTAACTTGTACCATTACTAAAAGCAAGCCAATTGAAAATGAATGAGTCTTCAAGATAAGATAAAATGCTAATGATCAAGTAAAGGGATAATTTGTTAGATTAGTTATGAAAGCATATACTTAAAAACAAGAAATTAACTTTAATGAAAAATTTTCTTGTAATTTGACTTATTATAGTCATAGTAGTCTTAAAGATGTATATTATGTTTAGCTTACATCTAAAATAGTTAGATGTGAAAATTGTTTTTCTTCATGAATATTTTGATAAAAAATTTATATACTCTAACTAAAAGGTTTTAAAGAAAAACAAAAAGAGAACTTAGTTTATAGGATAAAAAAGTTTTTGTATGATCTTAAGCAAATTGAAGATGTTAGTACAAGATATTTAATTCCTTCATCATGAGTCTTGGATCTAGGAAAATTAAAACAAACCTTTATGCATATTTTCAGAGGTTTGGTTATAATTTTTTATCTTATTATATTATATGTGGACAATATATTGGTTACATGATTTGAAAAAAATTATTAAATAATTGAAGGCACAGTTGGCTAGGAATTTTAAAAATAAGAATTTAAGGCCACCAAATAAGATTTTAAGGATGCAAATTCACTAAAACATAAATTACTCAAAGATTCAGTATACTAAAAAAATATTTAAAAAAGGTTTTGTTATACTTCAATATGCAAAATTATAAGTCCGTATATACCCATTTCTTGTTAATTTTAAGTTACCTTCCAATATGAACTCCACATATGTAGTAGGGAGTTTAACACTCGTTATTGTTTGTATAAGATCAGATATTACACATGTAGTAGAAGCGATTAATTACTACATGAAAAGTGCCAGTAAAGATTATTAGAATGATATCAAGAAGATCCTAAGATACATTAAGGGGATATTTGATATTACATTACAATATGAAGGATTAGAGTTTATTATCAAAGGATATGTTGACTCTAATTATACTGGTGATTTTGTTAAAATCAAATTTCCTATAGATTATGTGTCCATACTTGTGGGCCAGATTGGAAGTTAGGTTTTAATGCTATAATCATTTGTGACTAAGTTAATAATAGAAGGGGAATATGCAGCAGTTATATAAGTTAGGAACGTAGCAGTATAGTTGAGGCTAGTATTAGAATAGTTTAAGCAAAAAAACAAAAGGTTTCATTATTTTGTAACACTCACAGTATCTTGTATTTAACCAACAATATCGTTCATTCCAAAATCAGGCACATAAGAGGTTAGTTTCACTTCATTCATGAAAAAGTGGAGGAATGAATTGCGCATATGAAAAAAAAAATCTATAATAAAGATAGTATATTATAATTTATGAAAAAAAAAGTCAACATCAATAAGTTTATTTGGTGTCAAACCTCAAATAGCTTGAAAAAATGTAAGCAACATGATAATGGCTAAGGCGTCGTTAAAATTGATTGATTCTCAATTAAAATTTTAATCGGTAGATTGTTAGAAGAATTATCTAAATAATATATTGTTAAGAGAATCATTTAGATATTAGTCACAAATATCCATATATTAATTCTTTAAATATCTGGATATAGATAGATAATACTCCTTCCGATTCATATAAGTGTTGTTTTAGAGAGATTTTAATTATTCAACATAAGTATCGTTTGTGATTTTTTATGCATATTTATAATTTTACTTCTAAAATTACCCTTTAATTTCTCTCACATCTTAATTATACAGATTATATTTTCAAAACACTTTAACATGTAATTAATAAGGGTACATCAGATATTTCATTAACTTTCTTAATAAATGTGCATTCTTCTAAAACGATACTTATTATAAATCGGAGGGAGTATATAGTGTAATTTTTGTGTCCTATTATGTTTCAAGTTTAATTGAACTATGATTTTATTTTACCCACCTAATTACTCCATTATCAACAGATTGTTGCAAACGATATAAAATGATCATCCCAAAAAAAGTAATGCTCAAATCTTCTACCAAACTTCATGATTCCAGTATCGTACCCATCAAATTATTAAACCTTGACGGAATTTGTTGAGTCGGACAAAATAATCAAACATACTAAATTTTGAAAATTACTTATGGTGGAGACAAAAGTCATACTCATTAACTTTTGTCTAAAACCGACGATTCAATTCGCGAGCAGGCCCTTAAATTGGGCCGATGACCATCATAGACAGTTCTTAGAAATTTAGAATTCAGTTGGAGTTTTAGGTATTGTGGCCTACTTTCCTTGACGGCCCTTTGTGGGCTTTCAATAAAAACGAAACATAAAACAAAAATCTATATTATTGTTCAAGTACTGACGTGGTATGCTGGCATGTCTGCATCAATTTATTGCTAAATCCCGACTTTTAGGCAAATCTAACCCCTTCAATGTGAACATTTTGACAAGAGTACTCTTTCGTAAATAATTTTTCAATGATTTATGTGACACTTTTAACTTATAATTCAGAGAGGACGGAGAATCCAGCAGTCCGACCTTACCACAGATCCAAATTGTTTGTAATAAGTCAAATCCATTGCTCAGTCCAAGAAGAAATAAACAAAAGAAGAAACACAGAACAGCCAACAAAAAGCAAGAATCCTGAGGAGCATATGCTGGAATATTATTGCTCAACCCACCACGCAAAAGGATGAACAAAAAGAAAGAAGAAAACAGGAAAAGGGTGCTTTAGAAAACAACTATGCCGAGCAATATTGATCAAGAACTGCTGGTTGAGATCCTCAAAAGGTTGGCCGTGAAGCTTTTGGTTCAGTGCAGGTGCGTCTCAAAATCATGGTACTTTTTGATAAGTAGTCCAAGTTTCATTACCGCACACACCAGATACACCCTCGAGAGCAACACAAACACTAAATTTCTACTCAGGCACTATAATTGGAATAGCAAGAAAGAAAATTACACGGTACATCCTGATGATGATAAGAAAGGAAACTCATTTCGTGAGTGTCAAGAACTTGCTTTCCCATTTAAGAGCTACTCTCAGTACTTTGAGATTGTTGGTTCATGTAACGGACTGTTGTGTCTCTCTGAAACTTACGCTACCAACGCTCGTACTATTATTCTATGGAACCCCACTATAAGCAAATGGATGACCCTTCCAATGCCTAACGTTAATCTTGATCATGCCTACATGTTTGTTCTTGGGTTCGGATTCGATGCAAAGATTAACGATCACAAAGTGGTAAGGATTGTTTACGGCATGGGCGACGAGGGGCGTAAAGTAGTTGCTGCACCTAAGGTAGAACTATACGAGCTAAGCAAGAATGCTTGGAGGAACGTCAATGTCAGTAAAACTCCTCGTTATGTTACATCTGAACTATCACTGCAGGTTTTTCTGAATGGAGCTGTTCATTGGATTGGATACAATCCTTGTGGAGCATATAACGATTTTCGAGATCTGGGCTTGGTTTTGTTTGACATGAGCGGTGAAATTTTTCAAGAACAGAAGCTGCCAGAGAGTGTGGTAGGATTGTCTGTGTTAGATTTGTCTATAGGAGTTTCCCGTCAATTGCTTTTCTTGATACAATACAATCGTAATACACACAGCCAATGGATCAGGTATGATAGTTGTTGCATTTGGGTGATGAAAGAGTATAGCAACGTCGAGTCTTGGACTAAACAATTCACGGTTAACCTAAACGGAGGGATTGGTAAAGCGTTGGGTCTTAGAAAGAATGGTGAAATTGTACTGGTGGCAAGCAATGGGGAACTGGTTACTTACGAAGTTCAAAGTGATAATGTTCATCATCTAGGCATCAAAGGCATTGTGAATTCCTTCTATATGGACCCTTATTTTGAGTCTTTAGTTTTACTCGTGGGCATCAATGGATTTTCAAGACAACCAAGTTCCTGCAATACAGTGATAGACAGTGGAAACTATTGAATAGTGGGAGGCGGAGGCGGAGGCGGAGGCAGAGACAAGTCAGCATAACCAAGTACCAAATCTGATGGTCCTCTTTCCTTTCCAACCACCCTATTGGAGACTGATGCTTGGTTCGAAATCAGCTAGCCATCTGTGATTTGAAAAGTTAATTTTTAGCTAGGCTTTGCAGTGTTGTATGCAGGTATCATCAGCTTTACTTCACGAATTTATTTGAGAACTAGTGCATTAATTAACTACATTTAGAAGTACGTTTGGTTCAGGTTCTCTAAATTACTTCTCTCTCGAAAGTGTGCTCACCTTCAATCTTCTAAGCGAATCATTTTTGTCTCAAGTAGCTTGTGGAAATATTCTTAAGTAGATCAGATGTATTGAGAAATAAGATAACGTAGGAAAGACAAAACAAACTGTTGCTCCCAATACTATGCCACTTTGCAAATCGGTGACAAAGCTCCAAACTTATATAAGTTATGCGTTAAACTAACTTCATTATTGGTATCTTAATCTCGGCAATAAAACTGTAATCAACTCACGCTGAACTCATACATACATTGTTCAGGATAACAATTGGGGGATGGATTGTTAAACATCTGGTTTATTTTGTTGTGATGCCTGTACCGGTTCGCTCCATTGGTTGACGGGTTATGGGCCTCCAAGTTACGCATAGGCTTACATCTGCCTCTACCTTGTGCATCTCCAACTCAGAACCACACCACACATGTTCCATGCCCATTCTACACTCTGCAACCTGCCATCAACCACACTATGCATCTCCCACCTCTGGCAGTGTTTCCTTCTATATCAGCTTTCCTGTCTTTTTGTCTCCTAAGTTGTACATACACAACAGTCAATAGCCAATAGTTTTTAGTTCACTTCCATTATAAATAGGCAACAAATGTACATACACATTGTGATGAATTGAATAGAGAAATTTTACCCCTTCTTTCATGGTATCAAAGCCTATGGTCTGATCCAACTCATCACTAAAAGATGTCGACCATGGCTGAGAGTGTACCTAGCCATCTTGACTCCACAGACCCAGACAAATATTCCATCACCAACACAAAAAACCCAGGAGCAGTCCTTGTTACCACACTCTTCACCGGAAACAACTATTTAACATGGAGCAAGGCAATGATGATAGCTCTTTGTGCCAAAAATAAACTATCTTTCATTGATGACACATGCACTCAACCAACAGAGGACAGAACTCTACTTACCAGATGGAGAAGGGCAAATTCCATGGTCAAGTCCTGGATCCTCAACTCCATGAACAAAGAGCTGGGAGATGCATTTCTATCATTTCCTACAGCGAAGAAACTCTGGGATGAACTGAGGAAGCGCTTCGGAGAGGCTAATGGCCCACTGTTATACCAGATTGAAAGAGAAATCAGTCAACTTAAACAAGGTAACTTAACTATTTCAGCTTACTACACAAAACTAAGCAAACTTTGGGATGATTTATCCAGCTTAAGCCCAACACCCATCTCTATAAGCAATGCTGCCAAAGCAATTCACACAAAGGAGAACACTCATCGGTTGGTGCAATTTTTGATGGGCCTAAATGAAGATTATGAGCATGTGGTGAATCAAGTAATGCTTATGGAACCTCTGCCAATGGTAAACAGAGCCTATGCTATGATGCAGACTGTTGAAAGACAATGAACAGTTAATGCAAGCAATGAAAATACTATGAATGTTGCTATGATGGCAAAGCAATCCAATTTCAACACGAGAAGAGAGGGCAGAAACAACAATGGCAGCAAAAGAACTCACACCAGAAAAGAAGACAAGCATTGTGAAGAATGTGGGAAGGTAGGACATACCATAGAAACGTGCTTCAAACTCCATGGAGTGCCTGAATGGTATAGGGAGCTAACTGGACAGAAGAATAGAGCCAACCTAGCTGCACTTTGTGACTCACCTACAGATTCACAAATTGAACACAATGAGTCCACCGACAATGGCAAGCAGATTCCTCAAAATTTGGCCACATTCATACAACAAGAAATCTCTAAAAAAATCAAAGGAAAGGGGACAAGTGAGGTAAAGATGGGAGGTTTTGCAAACTTCGCAGGTAATGGCCACACAAATACACATACCACAGAAAATGCATGCACTTGGTTGATAGATTCAGGAGCCTCATCACATATGATAAAGGATTTAAATTCCTGCCACAGTCACAAAATAAACAGGATATATGATCCTGTTATCCTCCCGGATGGCACACAACAGGAAGTACAACACACATGCCAAGCTACTCTCGGTGACAAAATCACCCTTGACAACATATTACATATACCCACTTTCTTCAGGAATTTACTTTCAGTAAATAAGCTTACCACTCAGAATGATGTAGCTGCCATTTTTGTCTCTAATGGTCTGTTCTTGCAAGACCTTCAAACTAACAACATCATAGTAGCTATCAAGGCAAGGAGTGGATTGTATGAGTTAAGACCTGACAGCTTATTACCTTATGAGACTCTCAAAGGTCCTTCCCTAGATTTCTACAGAACCAAAGATGATACCTTTAGTGTTATTTTATCCTATGATGATTGGCACAACAGATTAGGACATGTTTCTAGAGAAAAAATGCAACATATCAATGAAATCAAATTTTGTTGCTCATGATTTATCTCATTGTCAAGTGTGTCCTATGGCAAAACAACACAGGAAACCCTTTCCTAAACACAAAATAAAGACCACCAGAACCTTTGAACTCTTGCATATGGATTTGTGGGGTCCCTATTGGATCCCAACCTCAAATGGCTCACAATTCTTTCTCACCATTGTAGAGGATTACTCTAGGGCAACCTGGACCTTTCTACTCCGACATAAAAATGAAACTCAACCTACCATTACCCAGTTTAATCCGTTGAAAAATAGTATGACACTATAGTTCTGAGGGTCCAAACCGATAATGGAAAGGAGTTCATAAATCATGAATGCAAAAGATATTTTGCAGAGATAGGAATTATGCACCAGAAAAGCTGCCCCTATACCCCACAATAGAATGGGATGGTGGAAATCAAACACAAGCACCTACTTCAAATGACCAAAGCCCTGTTATTTACAATCAATCTACCTAAGTATTTTTGGGGAGAAGCACTCCTCACAGCCATATACCTCCTAAATCGAATACCCTCCAAGAATCTACAATGGAAGACCCCATATGAGAGAATACACAAGAAGGAACCAGCCTATGATCACCTAAAAACCTTCGAATGTTTATGTTTTGCCTTAAACAAATCACCAAATAAGACCAAACTCGACCCTAGAGCCTTGAAATGCATATTCCTCGGATACATACCAGACTACAAAGCTTACAAAGTAATGGATCTTGAAACCAAACAAACCTTCAGCTAAAGGGATGTGACTTTCCAAGAAAGCACATTTCCCTTTGCCAATACTCAAAACAGACCAGTGCAAGAACTATCCCCATTGTTCCCCTGCATCACCTCAGATAGTGATGCAGAATTGCCAACCGATTTACACAACACTACAAACCTACAACTTCCAGAAGCCACACTAGATACCCCAAGAGCTTTACCTTCACCCTATAACTCCCCAGAGCAACACTCCACTCCCATCCAACACATCAGGAAAAGTAAAAGAGCACAGACCATACCCAAATACCTGAATGATTATGTCCTCCAGGTTTCTGCTCATCAATCCACTGCTGACCTTGATACCTCTAATGTTGCTTCACAAGTCTTTGGCTCTGCATGAACATAAGAAAGCAAGGAGTTACAATCACAAATTCCACATACAAAGGCATACATGGAGTTCATAGGTAATGTAAACATTGTTTTCAAGCCATTTTCCTATGAGACATCATGCAAATCAAAGGAATGGAGGAACTCAATGAACTCACAGCTGACAGCTCTTGAAGACAATCAAACTTGGGTATTGACAAAATTATCTAGAGGAAAGCGGGTTATAGCTTCAAAGTGGGTGTATAAAGTTAAATACAATCTTGATGGTTCAGTTGACAAGTTAAAATCAAGGTTAGTGGCCAAAGGATTCAATCAACAAGAGGGTGTGGACTATTCTGAGGTATTTTCTCCTGTGGCCCGAATTGTAACAATTTAAACCTTCCTAGCTATAGCAACAATCAGAAACTGGCCTATAATACAGTGTGACATCAATGATGCCTACTTACATGGTCAACTAGAAGAGGAGCTTTACATGATGCCTCCACAAGGGTATACCAAGGCCAAGGAAGGAGAAGTTTGCAGACTCCTAAAATCCATTTACGGACTTAAGCAAGCGAGAAGGCAATGGCATAAAGAGTTGACTACAACTCTGAAGGGCTTAGGCTTCAGCAAATCCGAAGCTGACCACTGTTTATACACAAAAAATAAGGTGAGGAATTTGCTGCTATTATCATCTATGTAGATGATATTCTTATCACAGGTACAAACGAGACACTCCTAAATGACACAAAACACGCTTTGCATCGAGAATTCCCAATCAAGGACCTCGGATATGCTAAATACTTCCTAGGGGTTGAAATAGCCAGATCGAAAGAAGGCACCATACTCAGTCAAAGCAAATATGTGCAAGACATTTTATGAGAAACAGACATGCTAGACTCAAAACCATGCACAACACCTGTAGCTCCAGGAAGTAAACTCACCATAGATAAAGGTGAGCCTCTCCAAGATCCAGAGCAATACGGGAGAATTATCGGCCGACTACAATATCTGAACTTCACCAGACCCGACCTCGCCTACATCACACAACAATTGAGTCAATTCATGAAGGTGCCACGAGAACCATACTGGAGAGCCGTAAAGTATTTCTTAAAATATCTGAAGGGGACCGAAAATCAAAGATTGTTTTATGCATCGGGCTCAACCCTAGAACTTACCGCCTATTCAGACTCGGACTGGGTAAGCTGCGCCTACAGTAGGTGATCCTTAACCGAGTACTGTGTGTCCCTCGGAAGCTTACCCATTTCTTGGAAAACAAAAAAGCAAACGACTGTGAGCAGATCGTCAGCGGAAGCAAAGTACCGAAGTCTTGCCTCCACCACATGTGAGTTACGGTGGATTGTGCACCTCTTGAAGTATGTTCAGGTGAAGATCTCGAATGCTATACCTCTCTTTTGCGACAACCAAGTAGCGATTCACATATCTCGCAACCCCGTATTCCATGAACGGACGAAGCATCTGGAAATCAACGTTCACCTCGTTCGCGACGCAGTCACCGAAGCCTTTTTGGACCTCCGATACGTTCACAGCCCCCAACAACTCGTCGATCTCCTTACGAAGCCGCTCCCCGTACGCACATTTGAAGCCCTAATCTCCAAGTTTGGGTCCCTTCGATTCCTTCGGGTCTCCGACTTGAAGGGGGTGTTAAACATCTTATTTATTTTGTTGTGATGCCTGGACCGGTTCACTTCATGGGTTGACGGGTTATGGGCCTCCAAGTTACGAATAGGCTTACATCTGCCTCTACCTTGTGCATCTCCAGCTCAGAACCACACCACTCATGTTCCATGCCCATTCTACACTCTGCAACCTTCCATCGACCACACTATGCATCTCTTACCTTTGGCAGTGTTTCCTTCTCCATCAGCTTTCCTGTCTTTTTGTCTCCACAGCTGTACATACACAACAGTCAATAGCCAATAGTTTTTAGCTCACTTCCATTACAAATAGGGAGCAAATGTACATACACATTGTGATGAATTGAATAGAGAAATTTTACCCCTTCTTTCCTGCAAGTAGAGCTGGTTTTCGTTTGAGACTAGCAAACAGAACATATGATGTGCTCTTCTTCCTGTGTCCAGCTTCAACTCTCATTAATGTTCCAACCATATGAAACTGAAGGGACTGTCAAGCGAGCGTGTAGTGCCTACTATTTTCATTTTTTATAGTTATTATACCTTGATGTTTGTGATTTATGATAAAAGATTTTAGTGCAGAAAAGCAAAAATAACCAATCCAAGGTTTTCTCTGTTATGTTAAAAAACAACAATGATGAAAACAACGAGGAGAGTGGGTGATAGATGAATGTGTAGCGGATTGAGTGAGGGAGAAGACGAAGAAGAACACAAGAGAGAGAGAATATCAGACAACTTAAAATTAT
>JANKYE010000225.1:32746175-32756608 GCA_032467995.1 Erythroxylum dillonii
CTGATCTACCTTTGAGTAGATGCTGTTATACATGCTTCATCTTTCTGTTTTTAAACTAAATATCCATATATTTCAAATATTTGAAAACCAAATGCATTTCCAGTTTTCACTTGAAAGACAACAAGATAATGTTGCTGAAGATAAAGTTTATTGAGAAAACTATTAGTTTGATTTATGTGTTTGTTTCAATTCCTATGTCACTATTACTTACTGTCATTTTACTGTTTATGTGCACCAAATCTAAGGGTTCTTTGTGGCATAGAAGCAGATTGGCAGTATGAAGGCTCAAAGCATTGAATCTTTATGTTTATACCTTATTCAAAACCAGTAAACTTTAGGAAAAACATAAAGTATCATGCAAAATGAAGTTCCAAGAGTTTCGGTTGGTTCTAAGTTTATATGCTTCCAAGTGTTCTTTGTGGCAGAGAAGCAGATTATGCAATTGTGAGTGTGGATGAGATGCATTGGAGGCAAAGAGAAGCATGGATGCTGCATATAAAGGATCTGCAGTATGCATATGAACATGAATTGGCAATATGAACATGATAAGTGAATTTCAAACAGCACTACAATTCTGCCATATAAGGGACCTTTAACAACTACATCCCTAACTATTAGGTTTCTTAAATAAAAGAACAGAAACTAGGGTTCTTTTATTTAGGTTTCTTAAAGCCCCAACAAACAAAGATTCTTACCCTATAGAAGCTATCTCTACAACAGCCACAAATGATTAAACACAAACATCCAAACAATTCTGCCAATTAAGGGACCTTTAACAACTACAGTCCTAACTATTTGTATCTATCAATTCTTACAAATCTCTAAATCTAAAGTTAAGAAGATCATCGACTCACCTGTCAATGTTGCTGAAGATGTGAACTGACAGTTTATATCTGCAGAATGCAAGCAACATACTCTGTTGTTATATATCTCAACATACTATGTTGAATGCAAGGTGTTATGCTGTTGAATGAACAAGCAACATAGTATGTTGTTATAGCCAAATTTGAAATAGGTCATTGACATCTATGACAACAAGAATTATACTTAAATTCAAGGTAATTTTTTACAATTTATTCAAAAAATGTCTTGCAGTTGAGATTACAGATTAATTACTAACAAAAAGCCAAGAAATAACCAGATGAAGGAACTATTGGTTTCATATTTCAGACAAAAGAAACCATAGAAGGCACTGACATAGATTCTAGTTGTATACCAACTATTTTAAGAAACAGAAAAACATCTTAGAGACTAGTTGATTCAGATGCCACATAAAGTTATCACGATGTTATGTGTACCCACATCTCAAGAATACTTGTTTTGGAAGGGTTGCAAGGACCACATTCCGGTTCCCATCTTAGTATGTCCGAGCTAATCTCCTTTGTAGGATTGAATAAAAATCTATGGTCGTTTTGTGTATAGCACTTCCAAGTTAATAATGATGAGAGTGTATAACAACGTTAGAGACTCCCAAGAGAAGACATTGTATAGCTCTTAACCAATTCAGGAAGAGAATCTCCACACATACTAGTTATCTGAAACACACATACTAGTTATCTGAAACAGTTAATTGTCACCTATGCCAGCAAGAAGTGATTACTTCTAACAAGGCATGCACCTAAACCAAGTCAGGTTGTGTTTCCAAGTTCTTCCATGGTCTAAAGTGTTATTATGCTTATGGATAGTTATTTGCTATCATAGATGTCAATTCTTATTAAGCAATGACATCTTGTTATAGAACTGATAATGTGAGCAAGGCATATTCTCTTATGCCATTATGGTGACAGCATTTTAATCCTGATCTAAACAGCAAAAAGATACTGATGTTGCCTACATTATGCTTCCTCCTTCTCTAATCTTTTCCAAGCCTTGTTCTTTACGTATTAAGCAATAACATCTTTAATAGAATGTAAATAACTATCCTAATGAATTTCGTATTAAGCAGGAACATCTTGGAAAACATGTAAATTATCCATAAGCATACAACATTGATGCAGAAATAAACCATACTAATTGATAGTACTAGCGTTTACTACCCACTAACCAAAAACTTAACTTACAAGTTAACATATTACTAACTCCTAATTTAATGGCAACAAATGTTTACTAGAGCCTAAATGAGAAAGTTGTTGCAAAGGACTAAAATAGATGAATAGTATAGATTTGAACAGCAAAAGGACTAAAACAGTCTTCTATTTTGTTATGAACAGCAGTAAGCTATTAACATTTCTCAGCCTAAAGACAAGCAAGCAAATTTTGCAGAAGGAGATGGTTTATATTCTAAGGGTTATGAAGTCCTCTATCTGGTTGATGCTATTGATGTTTAGGCATACCTAACTTGTATCACTTACCTAATCACTTACCCAATCATATTCTAAATATCACTTACCTAATCATATACAGTAGGATTTCAGTAACATTAATGCCTGGAAAAGTAAGAATCATATACAGTGAAATAACATACCTATCTTGCTTTCAACTCCTCCAACACCACGGACAATGCAAGTTCAATTATCCACTCCTTTCAGATGCAAATTCACAGCAAGTAAAGAGCCAAAATTCAATATACATGCAGGTATATTAAGACAGAATTTGAGACATCCTTGACAGCTTCCTTAAACCATGATTTAAATGCTTCTAAGTATTGTAATTATTGGTGTCTTTCTGTATCATTAGTATTCTATGATTTTTTTTCTTTTATAGATTGAGTTGCAGCTAAGTGAGCTCTATTAATCAACAAACTTGTATACTCAAATCAGAGTTTCTTATGATAAAAGTATGTCTAAAGCAGCACAAGGTTGAAACTTTATTATTTGCAACCTGCAACCTCATGGTTCCAGCATTGACTAACAACACCTGAAAGCCCTTTAATTGATTACTCTCCTAATTTTCTATATTCTATAGCTTCGATTGATTATTGTAATCTTCCATGGGACAACTATTGCATAGTTGATGATGATTGCATTATAAAACATATAATTTTAAACATAACAGTACAAATACCAAGTGCTTACCCTATGACTCTCCTCTGTCAATCTTCAATGCTCAATGTTCAATGTTCAACCAATTCAAGCCTGCACATGACATTATTGAAATTTGGTTTAATCAACGAATTAAGACAAGATTTATACTAAATTTGAAAATTAAAACAGAAAATCAAAAATATTAATGCTCAACTCGGTGCTCCATCTATGGAACAGAAAAGGCATAAATGTGGATCGATAAACTATATATATGGAAAACAAGTTTATTACTTTTTGGATTTGGCCTACCAAATCCAAGGAAGACAAGTTTATTTCGTTAATTTTGATTCGAAAAACGTTGACCCACCAGAAAGAGGTTCGAAGTTTTGCAAATTATTTACGATAAAGATAATGCATGGGCATTGGGGTGTACCTTAGGATTCCGGCCGTTAGCGAAGAGAACGCCCGATTTGAGAGGGAGATTTGTCGGTAGCCGTTGAAGGAAAACGGAAAGAGGGCAGCTAGATATATATATAACCAAACGTTGAAGGAAAAGGCAAAGGGAATGTTTGCTGTTGACGACGAGTGGGGCGGCGACGTTAAGAATGTTATGTTTCAGGTGGTGGTCTGTGTGGACGAGTGCAGAGAGTAGGAGTTGAATACGGGAGGTGCGCGAGATTGAAAACGAAACTGACGAGTTTTAATTTTTTCCCTAACGCTTCCACGACGTTTACTTCATAACAATGTCGTTATACTTATTTGCCCACGGTTTAATAATAAAATGTCTCATATAATTCTCCAATTCTACGTCGTCTACTAACAAAGTCACACAATATCCTCACTTTTCCTGACGTTTTTTAAACGTCAGTAAAGATTATACTTTTCTGCGACGTTTTTAACTCAAACGTCGCAGAATCTATCTTTTTTTGCAGTGTTTTCTCACCTAGTTTTTGAAAAAACTTATGCTTTATTTTCTTCTTTTGCAGATCTAAAATGAGCCCCATAACATAGTAATTTTTGGTGAATGGCGCTAACTACAACGAGAGTATACAGAGTTGGTATGTGGCATATTAAACATATCAAATGGTTTAGTTATTTCCTTCCTTTGATTAATTGGTATTTTATAAAATTTTTATTCTCTATTGGACGCACTTGTTATTGGTTTTAGATTGTGTTTCCTCATGGTTGATTTGTTGCTCTTTGGCTATTAGGATTCAGTTTTCAATATTTATTGAACCAGTGAAAGTTTTGATTTAAATGTTTTGATTATTCTTTTTTAACTGTCCAGTACAATGTTTTAACATTTTCCAAAGAACTAGTTACTATTTATTTATACATTTGTTCTCTTTGCTATTATTCTCTTTGTTTTCTTATGTGTTGGTTACAGTAGAGGTTGTATATCCCTTTTTCTATTATTTCAATGAATTTGAAGCTAAAAAGAACTTGTTGTTGAGTGCTTTAGGGGGTTTTCACATAAAGAGATTATTCTACCTTTCTATGTTCTTAAGAGGAGTTCTCATTTGATATCATCCTGATAATCTGTCTTCCCAATAATTTATTCTTGACAGGAGATCTCACTGATTGTCTTCTATTTTCTGTCGCATATCATTTGCTTCATCAGTTATCCTACCTTCTTTGATAGTTGTTGTCTCTTCTTTGTCATTGTCACTAGTTTGGGTTTTACCCAGTTGATTTTTATTCCTCATCTAGACATTTCCTCATCTGGCTTTTGGAAAAACTTAGGCTTTACTTTCTTCCAGATTTAAAATGAGCTCCACAACAGAGTAATTTCTAGTGAATGGTGCTAACTACAATGAGAGTATACAGTATGTGGCATCTTAAACCATTAAGATGATTTAGTTATTTCCTTCCTCTAATTAATTGGTATTTTAAAAATTTTTTATTCTTTATTAAACGCACTTATTATTGGTTTTATATTGTGTTTCCTCATGGTTAATTTGTTGTTCTTTAGCTATTGGGATTCAATTTTCAATCTTAATTGAACCATTGAAAGTTTTGATTTCTTTTCTATTTATAGTTTTCAATATTTTGATTATTCATTTTTAACTATCTTGTACAATGTTTTAACATTTTGCATAAAACTAATTACCATTTATTTATAAAAATTAGTCTCTACCATTGGCTATTATTCAATTATAAATTAAGGTAAGGTGTCTATTATTGGTTCAGATTTTGGATCAACTAAATTTTAAGTTGTTTGTGTACATTTGTACTTCTGATTATCATATCCCTTTATTATAGTGCCCATTTTAGGATTTAATACCAATCCTTTATTTCCTTTCTCGAGTAATATTAGAGTTATTTAGGGACTTGTCAAGCTTGTTTTCTAAAGTTTATGTTGGGAATTAAGGTAAGAGTGGTGGCTTTGACTTTTGATAATAGAGCAAGAGCTAGTTCTTCTGTGAGTTTTAAGTCTAAAAAAAGAGAAGATTTTGACATATTACAAATAGGTTATTGGAACATCCGGACACTAACAGGGAAGTCATTAGAATTAGTGGAGATTTTAGATACATATAAGATTCATATATCATGTATCTAGGAGACAAAGTAGATGGAGGCTATAGCAAAAGAGATTAATGGGTTCAAACTTTGGTGTTTAGGGTATTCAAGGGACTATAATAGGGTAGGTATCTTGGATATCAAGGAACTCATACATCATATTATAGGGGTAAAGAGGAATGATGATAGGATTTTGTCTTTAAAGATTGTGGTGAAAGGTGTTGTTTTTTATGCACCCCAAGTAAGGTTGGACAAACAACTTAAGCGTTAATTTTGGAAAGAGCTAGATAAGGTGATCTAGCAGATCTCCCTTAACGAGAGAGTTATTCTAGAAGAAGACTTTAATGGTTATATAGGGCAACCTTGGATAGATATTCACAAACTCATAAGAGTTTTAGGTACAGTGATAGGAATGATAGTATGATTACTTTGTTGAATTTTACGGTAGAGTTGGTGATAACTAACTCATTTTTTAAGAAAAAAGAGGGGCACTTGGTGACTTTTAAGAGTAAAACCACATAAGCTTAAACAGGTTTCTTCCTCATAAGGTAGAACAATCAACCTAGTTGCAAGGATTGTGATTGACCTATTTTGTGATAGTCAATATTCTAATAAACCACAAGTGCACGATGTAGCTGTAGTTGGTACTGGCAAGTACGAATCAATCCTATGAAGACTATAAATACTAGTAATTACCTTTCCCCTATTATCTAGCCCACATTAATCCTAGAAGTTAAAAGCAAAACTTGTAAGACTTTATACCAATGATTAGAAACTAAATATAGAGAAAAGGATTTATTTAAGTTGGCATTATCTAGGAACCAGAAAGCGAGAGACTTAAATCAGGCTTGTTGTATAAAAGATGAAACAGGGCAGGTACACATTGCTGAATGCGTAAAGGACACATCTCTTTAGGTGATGTAAGCATGTCTGAGAGGTATCATAACCTTACTTGTTATGGGTAGATTTCAAGGGAAGAAATTAAAAGAGTTTTGAAGGAGATGAAGAGTGGAAGGACAATAGGGCCTGATAAGATACCCATAAAGGTATGGAAAAAACTAGGTGAAAAGGATCTTACTTAGTTAGCCAAGCTCTTTAATGTGATTCTTAAGTCTTTTAAAATATTAGGTGAGTAGAGACTTAGTATGTTAATTCCTCTTTGCAAGAACAAAGAGGACATCTAAAGCTGTAACAACTATAGAAGCATTAAACTACTTAGTCACATCATGAAGTTATGGGATAAGTGATTGAGATAGAGTAAGAAAGGTTGCATCTATCTTAGATAACCATTTAAGTTTCATGCCAGGAAGGTCTATGGTAGAATTTTTACACCTCCTTAGAAGATTAATGGAATATTGTAAGAAAAGATAGTGTAACCTACACATGATTTTTATTGACTTAGAGAAGGCTTATGAAGCGTACCTGGGGAAATCATGTGGAGGTTCTTAGAAGTCAAGGTAGTTCTTATAGTCTATATATGAGTTATTATGGATATAGATGAAGGCGTAAAGACTGGAGTAAGGAATATATAAAGAGATAAAGAGAAATTTTCCATCGATATTGTTAAGCCCCTCTTTGTTTGCAGTAAAGGTGGATGAGCTTACCATGAATATCCAAGGGGATGTGCCTTGGTGTATGTTATTTATTAAAGTCATTATTTTAGTGAATGAGACAAAAAAGAGTGTTAATGTTAAGCTAGAACTTTGGAGGAATATGTTAGAGTCCAAGGACTTTAAATTACGAAGGACTTAGACTGAGTACTTAGAATGTAACTTTTAAGGTCAACTGGCTTCTACTGAGGACGTAAAGATTGGTTCAAAAGTTATACAATATAAAAGTGTTCTAAGTATCTAAGACCTATCTTCCAAAGTAATGGAGAGATCGATAAAGATATAGTTAACTGTATTAGATTAAGATGGCTTAAATGGAGAAGTGCATCGAGAGTTTTATGTGACAACAAAAGACCACGCAAGCTTGAAGGTAAATTTTATCATTTAGAGATTAGACCAGCCATGCTCTGTAGAGTAGATTGTCAACCCATCAAACAAATGCATGTTATAAATTAATGGTGGTGAAGTTGAGGATGCTCTCTTAGATTTGCAACCTTACTATAAGAGATAAGGTCAGAGATGTAATGGTAAGACACAAATTAAATGTGACTAATATTAATAAAAAATTAAGAGAGACAAGGCTTAGCTTGTTTACACATGTTAATAGGAGATATTTTGACACTCTAGTGAGAAAAGCAAGAAGATTGTACTTAAGGACTGTAAGATGAAAAAAAAAAGGAAGACTTAAGAAGAACTGTAGTGATAAAAAATGATATGACTTTGCTGAAACTTACCAAGGACATGACCCTCAATAAAAAACTTTGGCATACTAGAATGCATGGAAAGGATCTCACATAAAGAAGGTCTTCTCTTTCTCATAAATATTTTAAACATCTTTCTTCGAGTCTTATGTCTTGTATTTAGCCTAAACATTTAAAAAGTAGTACTTCCCTCTTAGTTATTTAGCCAACATTTCCATACTTAACCTAAACATTTTCTTATAATGATTTGTTTGTTTTATTTATTTACTTATCTTCTTTCTTGTTTGTGTATTTATTTACTTTTTTATTTTTATTTTTATTTTTACCTTGTTTTATATTTATTGTAATATTTATTTTTATATTTTTAATTATTCATATTTTATTATAATTATAATTACAATATTAATTAATTAATTATAATTAATTAAAATACAATTAATTAATTATAGTATAATTAATGAAAATATAATTCATTCATTAATTAAAATATAATTAATTAGCATGTTAAATTACAAACAATGGAAAATCAGCTGCACCTTTCTTCCCTCAAGCTTGGATGAAACCCACCTTTGACTCTCTCCTTTTCTTCTTTTGTTTTTCACTCACGGGTAACTCACTTTCACTCTCATGGTTATGACAAAAAGAATGAAGTAGTTGTCTTAAATTTTCTCCTTTAACACACGACACATTTCATCTTCCATCATGAATCATCAATCCACTATTCAGCATGTAAAAAGTCCAATTTTCACCTAATCACTATGCAAAAAGACCAAATTGTCCCTTAATGGAATTAATTCACCGATTAATCGAATTACAATCCAATATTTCGCCAAGGGCTTATCATAAAATTGAACATGAAATACTCTTATTAGGGTCAATATGTATTGATTGGATGCTTTAAAATATTCAAATGGGGTTAAAAACAACAATATCCATTATTTTCCAAGAAGGGTATTTTAAGTCCTAAACTTCCTAAATTCCCAAAATCCATCCAATCAGAATTATTTTAAATTTGTTTTAGTACCATTAGACTCTAATACTTATTATGAATATTTTCAATTTTTTTAGGGTCGGATCCTCAAAATCAATATTCACGCAAAAAGAAAAAAATACTATTCACCAAACAAAAAAATTTACCTTCATTGAAAGGAAAAGTTTGGGGTTTTACACATTTGCTATAGTATGATAATAGTTGTGATAAATTGTTATTTGACTATAATTATACACCCATATTTGATGAGTTTTGCTTGTTATTTTATAGTTTTATAGCATTTTTGGTACTTCATTTTTTCAAGTGCATTTATAGGTAATAATTGCCTTCTTGTACCTAAAAGGAGAAGAATTAGGTTGCCTTCTTGTACCTAAAAGGAGAAGAATTAGGATGAAATCGTGGCATAGGATGAAGATTTGAAGTAACTTGAAAACATAAGATTGTGTAAATCTCTACAGACGTGTGAAGATTAAAGAATTTTGGTTATGGTCATATGGAGTTACACACCCATGTATAATGATATACACGGTCTTGTATGTTGTACGTGTAAGTCTATGTGCCTATGTGAAATTACAAACTTATATGTTTTTGGAGATACACGGTCACCCAGACACCTATGTAAGTCGGCCATGTATAACCCAAAAACCTTAGTTTTTACTATAAAAGGATGTGAGTGGAGGCAAAACAAAACAACAATGTTTTAAAGCAATTTTAAGCCATAATTAACAAAGGGACTCAATAGTTTTGATTAAGGGACGAGGAAAACATGAATATAATATCAAGAGATCCAATAGAGAGATCCATCAAATCTAAACATGTATAAACATTCATTAGAAGTAAAAGGGAGATTTAGAATTATGATTTCTTTGTTTTCTAGTTTCTCTTTTGTATATTTGTTATTGATTTCATTTTCTATGGATAGAAACTAAACTTGTTTAGTGTCTAGGTTTGATGATCCCTAATTTGTGATAACAATATGATTTGATCTTTTATCTAATGAAAAACTTATTATGATTTAATTATACATTTTATTCTTATTTTAATATATCCAAAAGTATTAGTGTATGATTTGATTTTTGATGTGAGTGTATTTACTTATTGAGTGTTAATGTTTTAAGTTCTGTTGTACTTTTCGTTCTTGGTTTAATAGTTTAGTTTAGTTTTTAGGAAAGTTTGATGTTTTCTTAGGTGTGAAGGAATAGGGAAGCAAGATGATAAAATTTAGTGAAAGAAACAAGGAACAATGTATCTGGTGCGATCGTGAGGGAGAATGGTGTGATCGTGAGTCAGTAAGGTGCAATCGCACTCAGGACTTTTGACTACAAGAGAGGCTATTCACATACGGGTGCGATTGCAAGTGTCATGATCCGATTGCAATACCCAACTTCAGGGGCAATTCCAATATTTCCTCACGTGTTTAAATGAATGGTGAACGGTTAAAATAAGTCTTCAACGTGCAAGAATGTAGGGGAAGCTGTTACAATTTAGTGGAGGTGGACAATTGTTGGACCCCGAACCTTTTTATAAGTTAGGACTATTAAAGGAGAAGCTGTTCATGGTTATTCATGTATAAATAAAGGAGAATTCATGAATTAAAAGAAATAGAAAAGATGGTTTAGATACAAGATGGATTAAATGTGAGATATTA
>JANKYE010000225.1:32774761-32790372 GCA_032467995.1 Erythroxylum dillonii
AGCAATCCGTTCTTTCGATTTCTACTTTCGATTCTGTTTCCTTCGTTTTAAGGAATCCGTATAAGTAGTTGGATTTCGGAAACGAGGTCCAATAATGAAAGTGTGTTGAGTATGGAGGAAAGTTAGGAGAAAGAAGTCTCTGTTGATTTGGATGTAAAGATTATTGGTGAAAGTAAGCGTGAACAAGAAAGAATAGAGAAGTTGCTGCGAGAAACAAATCTAGCTCCACTGTCCATTATGCGTCCACCAGTTCTAGAGTTGAAACCATTGCCTAGTCATTTGAGGTATGCATTTTTAGGGGAAGGAGAAACCCTACCTATCATTGTTTCCAATAATTTGACAAATGAGCAGGAACAACGGTTGGTGGAGTTGGTGAGGAAGCATATTAGAGCTGTGGAGTGCCAGATTTCTGATATAAGAGGTGGGGTGGTAGACTTCTGATATAAGAGGGATTAGCCCTGAGTTAGTTATGCACATAATTTACTTGGAGGAAGGAAGCATGTCTGTGAGGGAACGACAGAGGTGATTAAATCCAAACATAAAGGAAGTCGTAAAGAAAGAGGCCATCAAATTACTAGATGCATGCATTATCTATCCTATTTCGGATAGTGACTAGGTAAGTCTGATTCAGTGTGTGCCGAAAAAAGAAGGTATTACTGTCATTAGAAATGAGGAAGGTGAGGTTATTCCTACAAGGACAGTAACGGGGTGGAAGGCGTGTATTAATTTCAGGAAGCTGAACTCTGCTACACGAAAATATCATTTTCCGTTACCATTTGATCAATAAATGGTAACGGAAAGTATCAGGTCATGCTTTTTATTATTTCTTAGATGGACATTCGGGTTATAATCAATTTTTTTATTTGTCCTTAGGATCAAGAGAAGACATATTCACATGCCCCTATGGAATGTTTGCATATAGAAGAATGCCTTTTGGTTTGTGTAACGCTCCAGCAATGTTTCAGAGGTGTATGATGACGATTTTTGCTAATTTAGTAGAGGATTTTATGGAAATATTTTTGGATGATTTTTCAGTGTTCAGTGATTTGTTTGATGCATCTTTGCAAAATTTAGGGAAAGTGCTTGCATGATGTAAAGAACTAAGTTTAGTTCTCAACTAGGAGAAATGCCATTTTATGGTAAATGAGGGCATAGTACTTGGGCATAAAATTTGTAGCAGTAGAATTGAAGTTGATAGGGCTAAGACCGAAGTGATAGAAAAGTTACCACCTCCTACAAATGTGAAAGGAGTTCGTTCATTCTTGGGACATGCCGAGTTCTACAAAAGATTTATTCAAGATTTTTCCATAATTGCTCGACCTTTAACTAATTTACTTGTGAACGATGTGCCATTTGATTTTAATGTTGAGTGTGTGTAGGCTCTTGGCACTCTTAAAGCGGCTTTTACTACAACACCAGTGTTGGTAGCGCCCGATAGGTCATTACCATTCGAGGTGATGTGTGATGCAAGCGATCATGCTGTAGGATGTGTACTAGGGCAGCAGAAGGATAGGAAAATTCATACAGTCTATTATCTAAGAAAAACGTTATTAAGAGCCTAATTGAACTACACAATAACTGAGAAGGGGCTTTTGGCAGTAGTTTTTGCATGCGAGAAATTTAGATCATACCTACTTTGAGAAAAAACAATAATCTTTTTGGACCATGCAATATTGAGGTATTTGTTTAATAAGAAAGATGCAAAGCCAAGATTAATTCGTTGGGTGTTGTTATTGTAAGAATTCGACATTGAAATTAAGCATAAAAAGGGAGCTGAAAATGTGGTGGCAGATCACTTATCTTGAATCCAATAAGACAATAATACAGACGATCAACCAATTCGAGAAGAATTTCCAAATGAGCATATTTTTCTTATTCAACAGTTGGGAACTCCATGGTATGCTGAAGAAGTAAATTATATGGTAGTGGTATCATTTCTTTTGATTTTTCTTATCAACAATGGAAGAAATACTTTGCAAATATTAAGCATTACCATTGGAAAGAACCATGTTTATTTAGAATTTGTGCTGATGGATTAATTCGGAGATGTGTTTCGGAAAGTGAGATGCTCTCTGTGCTAACTCATTGTCATGATTCACTTTATGTAGGGCATATGGGGGAAATAGAACTGCAAGTAGAATCTTGAAAAGTGGATTTTATTGGCCAACGTTGAACCAAGATACGAGGGAGTTTATGCAAAGATGTGATAGATGTCAAAGAATGAGAAACATCTAAAAAAGAGATGAGATGCCATAATCAAATTTATTGGAGGATGAGATATTTGATATATGGGGAATCGATTTCATGGGACCGTTCCTTGCATCGTATGGAAATAAATACATATTGGTGGGAGTAAACTATATCTCCAAGTGGGCGGAAGCCCGTGCTAGCTTAAGTAACAATGGAAGGGTTCTTGAAAGGGTTGTTCGTGCAATTTAGGGTTCCATGTGTTTTAATCAGTGATGGTGGTTCTAATTTCTATAACTCAAAGCCCGAACTTTTGCTTAAACGATATGGTACTTTTCGTTCTTGTTTTAGTAGTTTAGTTTAGTTTTTAGGCAAGTTTGATGTTTTGTTAGGTGTGAAGAAACAAAAAAGCAAGATGATAAAAGTTGGTGAAAGAAATAAGAAAAAATATATCTTATGCGATCGTGAGGGAGAATGATGCAATCGTGAGTTAGTAAGGTGTGATCGCAATCGTGAGTTATAAGTGTCATGGACCGATCTCAATACGCAACTTCAGGGGCAACTCCAACATTTCCTCATGTGTTTAAATGAATGGTAAACAGTTAAAAGAAAACGGTTAAAAGAAGTCTTCAATGTGCGAGAACGTGGGGGGAGCTGTTACAATTCAGTGTAGGTGGACAATCATGAGAGAACGCAAAAATTAAATATAAAAGGAAGAGAGGTGAGAAGGAAAAGAGGGGGTAACGAAGAAGTAGGAACAAGATAGAGGAATAGGTGCTCTTTGAAGTTTGTAATTCAGGGCATATGAACATTTGTTTTCTTTTTCAATTTATTGTCAGTTTATTTATGATGTGTGTTTTCTAGTTTCCTTATTCAAAGATTGTTTCACCCTATATGCTGAATCTGGTTTTCTAAACTTCTGCTATGTATGTTTACTATTCTTATAAATAGTTATTATTAGATCATAATGAGAGTTGAGTTCTTCTAAAAAATCATACAAATATAACTGGTTTGCTAAGAGATTGGTGTTTAAGTTTTATGGGAGGCCAAAGAGGGTAGAAAATAATCATCATTTTTGTGCATCTTGTGTAAGACATAAGAAAATGAAAGGTTCTTTCATAAGACTATGTATTTATGTGAGGAGGAAAACACAATATGAGATATTGTGTAATGCAATATTATTTCGTCTGTAGCTACGTTTAGTATAATCATTTACCTTCAATAGTTTCAATTGGATAAATTAGTAAGGTTTCATATTAGATATGAAATGCTAAATATTTGATAAAGTCAAATTTAATGATTCAAGCATGTGATGCTTGCTTAAAGCATACGTTATACATTAAGTTTAGAGCTAAAATGGATAATAAAAGGTTATGAGTTATCCAAATGGTTGGATTTAATATTACAGACCTATTGAGCAAAATTGTTTGATTCAATGTATACTTATAAAAAAATGGCTCTCTTAAGATAAGTATTAGGACTAAGATGAGAATTGAAAAGTTCAAATCTCATGATAATACATCCAATTGAAACTATTGCCTTTATAGTTGAAAGGTTACGAGGCATTGAAAGATTCACTTTCATGATTAATTCAAAGAGTTTGTTTTAGAGATGAATGTGAATTTATCATGTCTATAAGAAGGTTAGTGGGAGTATAGTTTTCCTTTTCAGTTTGAGTATATAAAGACATATTGCTCACTGAGAACAATAATTCTAATTTTCAAATTGTTGAAAACATGGTTGTTCAAGAGCAACTCTTGTTGGATAGGAAAAGGTAACAACTCTCTGGGAATTCGATCTATAAAGATAGAATGGATGTTGTTCACCTATTCTAAGTCCAAGTTTATAGATAATATACTAAAGATGTTTAGTATTTGAAATATCAAATACTTAAGACGTAATAAAGATATCCATTACTCTATATATGAGTTGATATTTGAATTAAAGGAGATAAAGTTGTTTACTTTACAAGGAAATCGCGATTCAGTGTTACTTACTTAGAACAATATCATTTATGATTGGAAAGGTTCTAATGTAACAATCTTTGCTAATTAAGCCATAATAGATTTTTCATTTAGTGGAAACAATTAATTAAATCAATATGTTCTTTAGTGAAGTTGATATAGTTCTTTGCTTTGTTCAAAACAATGATGTGCTATAGAACATTTAAGCCATTGGGCATGAAAAGGAAGCTAAGGTCTCATCAATGATTCAAGTATGTAATTAGGCAATTTTTCTTAATTATGATGATAATTAAGATGAAAGTTGTAAGATTTAAGTGAGTGCTCACTCTTGAGAATCTTGTAGAATTCTGTCGTTAAGCCACTTTCCCAATAGTAGCATAATCGTCATATGATGATATGGTATGAGATACTTAAATGATTGACTTAGTGCAAGTAGGAGATTATTGATTTATATCTTATAACCAATCAGTTTGGTTATAGTTTAGTGACAATTATTTGAAGACATTATTTATTTTGTACATATTTAGATGTGTATAATAAAGTTCATGAGATAATTATACATTGTAATTGAAATTATAATGAGATTATAATTATGAGATTCATTTTGCATTTATGTATTATCCCTAAATTGTTCCTAGTCATTGTCCTTTTAGAACTGGACATTAATAGAATGTAAAAAAATTAACACAAGTTATGTTTTTCCTTATGAAAGAAGTAGTAGATCTTATAGGCTAAAATATGGAGATACTTAAACAAAATCTAGATGCTTGTTTGAGAACAAGTTCATTAAACAGACCCAATATGAGAAATCTATTTGAAATATTACTTGTATGTCTATGGAATTCTCTTTGTGATAGTTTTGTAAGTGATCCTTTAACTTAAGGTCGCCAAAGTTATCTTGTATAGGGATTGTTATATTTTGATATGACTTATAACCTATTTAATTATAGGTCTATCAATCTGTAGTCATTGAAAGTGGTATGAACTATATGGAGGTCGTTATAAAGATATGATCCATCATATTGGCCCCCAAATTTTTTTACTTATTAAGCACAATTGACGTTAATTATGAGGTTGATTAAATTAATTATTTTTGGAGTTAATCATTATGTTAAGGTTAGTAGGATTTTATTGCATGGATTAATGGAATTAAAGTGTTAAGGTTATAAGAATGTTGAAGGGTATTTTTGGCAAGACACTTTAGTATGAAAGAACATAAGCATATAAGGAAGGAAAAAATGGACTTTGCATACTCATTAAGGGAAAGATGGGAAGAAGAAAATGTGGTCTTGCATTTTAAGAAGGGAAAAACATGAGTGAGAACAAAGAAGAAGAGAAAATACAAAAACAAGGAGAGAGGAAGAGAGTTTTGGTGGAGATGAGAGAAAAGAAGAGAAAATAAGTTAGGTTTCGATTTTTCTTAGCCTTCAATAGAGATTTTGGAGTTTTTCAAGAATAGAAAAAGGTATAGGAAGAGAAGAGTTTTCCTTAGAGCTAAGAAACTCCTCATTTGGTGAAGAATCAAGGTAAGATTATTTTGAATCTTTTGGATTTTTGGAAGGATTTTAGCTCTTGGAGTTTAGAAAATGCTTGGGTTTAATGATTTCAATTGCATCATGAATGTTGCATTTATTGCTTCTTGAATGAACTGAGAAATTGCTACATGTTTGGTATATGAATTTTGTGAATGATTTATGAAATGAAAAATGGAAATGATTTTGAAAGGATATCAAGTTTATGAAATCAAGTTTCGAAAATGTGCCATTTTGGGCAATATGTTACATGATGTGAAATGCATGATTATGTGGGATTGTGGCAGTCCCCTATGTTAAGTCAAGTGCATTTTAACAAAAGGCTTCTCTAGCCTGCCTGCTAGTGGTATGGAACTCCTTCATGGACTCCCCTAAGTTCACGACTACGCAAAACCATTATATGGAATTGCGATAGTACGTTCTATTCACGACTACATAGGACCCTTATGGGAAACGTGTAGTACGTTTCGTTTTGGATCCACTTAAACTATTCTGATATGCTTATGTGCTTATGATATGTTAACAAGTTTGATGCATACATGATTCGCATTATTGTGATTTTGGTTGAGAATTTCAAAACTTTGCTTTTTATGAACTCAATGAGAATTTCCTATGACAAATGAACATTTCAAAGTTTTTGCTTATTTCTCCGTTATAAACTGTTACCCACAAGCTTTTAAGCTCAACCCTTTTCTGTCCCATCCTTAGGTGAAGAGCATGAGAACGAGCAACCAAAAGTCAAGGCATCACTCCGATTATGCATACTTTTGTTTTTCTTAAGCTAGTTTTGTAAAACAAGACTTTAGTTTCATTTTGAGCAAATTATTGTTCATGTATCTTTTATATTTTGAGATTTTGAGATATTGATATATCGTGGCTTGAAATGCCCATTAAAGCTTTGTAAAACTCTTATCTTTTGATGCTAATGGAATATGATTGCGTTTCTGCTCATGACTCTCAAAGTTTGTACATTGCATTTTCAAGTTTTCATAAGGCTAAGAGATTGTGTTTTGTAGGGGTGAGCATTCGGGTAATTCGGGCCGGATTTTCACTGTTTGGGCCCGGCCCAAATTACCTGAAATTTTTTTTGCCTTACTCGGCCCGAACCTGAACTTTCAATTACCCGAACTTACCCGACCCGAATTACCGAAAACCCCGGCCCGAATTACCCGAAATTTTATAACGTAATTCGGGTAATTGGGCCGGCCCGAAATTTTTTGGAGTTACCCGACCCCGGCCCGAAAATAATTCGGGTAAAACCCGAATTACCCGAATTACCCGAAATTTAAAAATTTGCTACCCGAATTAATTCAGGCCGGGCCGGGTAATTGGGCCGGCCCGAATAATGCTCACCCCTAGTGTTTTGACTTTCAGGGGGGGGGAAACTGTATTGATCTAGGCTAAATGTGGCAAAGTTGTCTTCTTGGAAGTTGTAGTGTAGGATCTTGGCCTCTCGAGCCTCGTGCCTACCCGTTTGTAGATATTGTCCGCTTTGGGCCTTAGCCTCTAGGGCCTCACACCCTCACGGTTTTGTTTTTCCACAGGACTTCCCATGAGGTATTGCTATGGCCCTAGTGCATTTAACTTCGGAGTTCTAATAGGATCTAGTGCATTAGGGCATGAAAAACGCGTCTACAGGGGGAAGGCATCCACACCCTTATAAGGGGTGCTTCGTTCTCCTTCCTAACTGATGTAAGATCTTACATGTAGCTTATCCTTTAGGCTTTCCAATGGTATAAAGTATGGAATTTTTGGATATCGGAGTTGAGAGATATGATTATTATAAGTGGTGATGTTGCATATGATGTATATACATAATAGCTATAGTAAGGACGAGAATTTGTTGCATGCGGTGAGTCATTTGAGCGGAGAATTGGAAGTTTAATAAAACCAAATTGGTAACTGAACGTTTAAAGAGTGATATCGCCTTAGAAGAAGCTAATTTGGGAAGATTATGAGTGAATGTGATGTTAGAACAGTTGTAGGAAACATTGGAGAAGCTTTGGAGAGTGTAGTTAGTGATTTAGAACTTTAGGTGATGTGACAAAGACCCCTAGGAATCCCTTCGTCTGATTCAACTTTGACTGAATCCTTTCGTCTGATTCAGCCTTAACTGAATCCCTCCATCTGATTCAGCTACAACTTAATCCCTTCGTCTGATAAATCCTTTCGTCTAATTTAGCTTTGACTGAATCCCTCCGTTTGATTCAGCTTTGACTGAATCCCTTTATCTGATTGCGTCTGATTCAGCTTTGACTAAATCCTTTCATTAGATCCATCAACACTTTTGGAAATTCAAGATTTTGACCCTTTAAATGGAAAATTCCCTCTTTGAGGTTGCCATGAAAGTTCTAGATCTCGAAGTTCTCTTTGAAACCATCTTAGGACGATCTTAATCCGATGTCTTTAGAGAAAGTTATGCCAATTGTCCCAAAATAGGTACAACAAGATTGAGAAAAAAATCATGTTTGATTCTTTTGGTTGTAACTTCATCATCTGACCTTCAAATGAAGTGATTATTGAACCAGTAGATTCCTAACAAATTTTTCTCTCTCTCCATAAAAATTGTAGCTTTTTATGTTGATTTGAAAAAGATTTATTGAAACTAAGTAAGGGTATCGGTTGGAAGAGTATGAATTGGACATTTTACTGAACATAATTCAATATGTTAAAGATATCTTGATTTGCAAAGCTCCAAATAAGATGATTCTTATTTATAAATAAACTAAAGACATGGAGCTACAAATGTTCTAAAGAAATCAAATTCTAATTCAATCTCTAAGACTATCAATTTCTGGATGGAAGTTGAGTATAATGTATTGTTTTAGTTTAAGAACAGTACGAAAATGTTTGGGCTATAACTTCCAAATTTCTAAACCAAATTGAATAATTATGGTATCATTAGACACTTAAGACAATGGGGAACATTTTTCTAGAAGAAAGTATTATCAAAGTTCTTCATCTTCCTTGTTAGAATGTTGATGGAAAATAGACACAAAGGTTTGAAAATTTAGAGAAATTATAAGCAGAAATGAGAGTTTGGATTATGTGTGATCATGTAATATTGGAATAACATTAGTGAATGAATGGCTGATATCAAAGTACCAAGGGTATGAGCTTTGTTTAGGAATAAAGATATTCACATGATTGAAGTTGTGATTAAAAAAAAAGGAGTAAAGTGTATCAAGTTAAAGTGAATGACAATTTGATAATAGGAGCAAATAATGCTAGAAAAGAAATGATGAGTGATTGAATTATGAAATGAAAATGAGAATAAGTTATGAAGTTTCATAATATATCCATAGGATGCATGTTAGGATGTCATTCAGGACGTCAGGGACGTGTCTCGCAAGGGCAGGGTGCCCAAAAACTTATGTATCGAAGAATGAAGATGAATCAATGATTGTTATAAGATTTCACTTAAATAACCCTTTAGGGTAATATGCTCACGTTTCATGAGTCCAATTGTTAGGCTCCGGAAGTGGGATCCAACAGTTATGGTATCAGATCAAGAGTTGGACTCCGGATTCGAACCCAACAATTGTGATATCAGATCCCAAAATTAGGATCTTACATGGGCGTTTTTGAATTATGTGTCAAGGTATATGCATTGTGAACATGTCTTAGCATGTAGAAGTGACTGATCCCTAGTCTGAGTTACATATGTATAAGTCACATGCATGAGTAATTATTAAGAGTTTGAACTGATAGAATTAGTGAGAAGAATGATGATCTGTTAGAATATGAGAAAATGAAAGTTATGGATAAATAGAAATGAGAAATAGTATATGGGTAAATATGACAGATAATGATTCAACTTATTTATATTAGGGGATGCATTATTGAATATGACGTCAATATTGTACTATGGTGATATATCTCTGAATGTGATATGAATGTAAATGTATTGTTCTGAATTGTTTGAGAAATATAAGGATATAAGTATAAATGATGAGATTAGAGTGTACAAGCAGAATGCAATGACAACATAACCTTGTTATGATCTTAAGAGGAGGAACTTGGAACTGAAGTGGTTGTTCGATTAACTCGACAAGAGTTATGCTCCATCGTAAGAAGATACTAGTGAAATGGATATCAGAATTTCATAGTGATTATGCATCAATAATTCTGAATTGATTGAGGTTATACATATGGAAGATGAAGAAAATGACAATAGGAAAATGAGACAGAAATGAGGAAATAGTAAAGGGGAAATGAAACAAACATAAATGACTTTTCATGAGATGAAAGAAATGATATGTAGTATGGAGAAAGTTAGAAACACGTATCAGATGGGAATTTATGTATGAATGAGATTAAGGAAAAGATGAAGAATTAAATGAGAATAGTTGATGCACTCAATATGGTAGTTGACTCATTATGAAACGATATAGCATCAGAAGAGGTAAATTCTAGAAACTGGAGTCAAATAGGTGTTAGTATGTTTGATAAAGAGAGAAATATTGTCTAGGACCAATTGAGATCAAATTGGTGAATTGTTAGAGATAATTCCTTGGACAAATTGGGATGACCTTGATGATACACACCTAAGCATATTCGACAATAATTATGTTTGCTACTTTATTGAGTTTTGGTAACTAGAATAATATGACCTTGTAAGAACGATAGAAATTGTTCTTCTTTCGGTATTAAGAATGGCATATAGTGTAGTAATGATAACAGTTGATTGATAAAGATTGCATGAACATTATAGATGATAGTAGCAAGAAATTTTCTTTCAAAGAAGTCTTTCACTGAATTAGGTTAAGCAGATCAAATAGTTTATATTAAGAATGATCAATGAAAGAACAAATCAGAAATGAATATGAAATGGTTCAAAAGTGAGTATTGGAGTCCTATTCCTGATAGAGACAAAAATAAAATGTAAAATATGCTACTGAGAGTGTATTCATTATGTTTGATGTAAAGCATCCACAGCTCTTCGATGACTTAGGTAAAAATTTCGAGGACGAAATTCTTATAAGAGGGGGAGAAATGTTGGCCCCTAAAATTTTTTTATTTATTAAGCACAATTTAAGTTAATTATGAGGTTGATTGGATTAATTATTTTTGGAGTTAGTTATTATGTCAAGGTTAGTAGGATTTTACTGCATGGATTAATGGAATTAAAGTGTTAAGGCTATAAGAATGTTCAAGGGTATTTTTGGCAAGATACTTTAGTATGAAAGATCATAAGCATATAAGGAAGGGCAAAATGGACTTTGCACACTCATTAAGGGCAAGATGGGAAGAAGAAAATGTGGTTTTACATTTTAAGAAGGGAAAAACATGAGAGAGAAGAAGGAAGAAGAGAAAATATGAAAACAAGGATAGGAAGAGAGTTTTGGTGGAGAAGAGAGAAAAGAAGAGAAAATAAGCTAGGTTTTGATTTTTCTTAGCCTTCAAGAAAGATTTTGGAGTTGTTCAAGAAGAGAAAAAGGTAGATGAAGAGAAGAGTGTTCATTAAAGCCAAGAAACTCCTCATTTGGTAAAGAATCAAGGTAAGATCATTTTGAATCTTTTGGATTTTTAGAAGGATTTTAGTTCTTGAAGTTTAGAAAATGCTTGGGATTAAGTATTCTAGAATCAATTTTAGTGATTTTGCATTGTGGGATTTTCAATTGGATTCGTATTGAATGGGGTTTTCCCTTTGATAAAGGAAAATCAAGAAAGGTAAGAGGAACAAGAGGAGAGGCATTTTAAGCAAGTCTTTAAACAAGGAAATCCAAGGTGGGTACATGTTTATGATAGAGTAAATAAGCCACTAATGTTTTCTTCGAATCAAAAAAGTTAAATGATTTCAATTCCAACATGAATGTTGCATTTATTGCTTAATGAATGAATTGAGAAATTGCTATATATTTGGTATATGAATTGTGTGAATGATTTATGAAATGAAAAATGGAAATGATTTTGAAAGGATATCAAATTTATGAGATCAAGTTTCGAAAATGTGTCATTTTGGGCAATACGTTTACATGACGTGAAATGCATGATTATATGGGTTGGTGGTGGTCTTCTAAGTTAAGTCAAGTACACTTTGATAAAAGGCTTCTCCCGCTTGCCTGCTAGTGGCATGGAGCTCCTTCATGAGCTCCCCTAAGTTCACAACTACACAAAACCATTATATGGGATTGCGATAGTATGCTCTGTTCGTGGCTACAGAGGACCTTTATGGGAAATGTATAGTACGTTCCGTTTTGGATCCACCCAAACCATTCTAATGTGCTTATGTGCTTATGATATGTTAACAATTTTGATGCATATATGATTCGCATTATTGTGATTTTGGTTGAGAATTTCAGAACTTTTCTTTTTATGAACTCATTGAGAATTTCATATGACAAATGAACATTTCAAAGGTTTTGCTTATTTCTTCATTATAAACTATTACCCACGAGCTTTTAAGCTCACCTCATTTCCTTCCCATCTTTAGGTGAAGAGCATGAGAATGAGTAACCAAGAGTTAAGGTATCACTCTGATTATGCATACTTTTGTTTTTTTAAGTTGGTTTTGTAAAACAAGGCTTTAGTTACATTTTGAGCAAATTATGATTCATGTATCTTTTATATTTTGGGATTTTGAGATATTGTTGTATCGTGGCTTGAAATGCCCAATAAAGCTTTGTAAAACTCTTATCTTTTGATGCTAATAGAATATGATTGTGTTTCTGTTCATGACTCTCAAAGTTTGTACATTGCATTTTCAAGTTTTCATAGGGGTAAGAAATTATGTTCTAACATTGGGGAAAAAACTGTATTGATCTAGGCTAAATGTGGCAAAGTCTTCTTGGAATTGTAGTTTGTTCTCTTAGCTTTCCACCTGTATAAAGTATGAAAATTTTGGATATCGGAGTTGAGAGCTATGATCATTATAAGTGGTGATGCTGTATGGGATGTATATACAGAACAACTATAGTAAGGATGAGAATTTGATGTATATGGTGAGTCATTTGAGTTAAGATTTGGGAGTTTAATAAAACCAAATTGGTAACTGAACATTGAAGGAGTGATATTGCATTAAAAGAAGTTAATTTGGGAAGATTATGAGTGAAAAAAAATGTTGGAATGGCTGTAGGAACCATTAGAGATGCTTTGGAGAGTGTAGTTAGTGATTTATATCTTTTGGTGATATGATGAAGACCTCTAGGAATCCCTTCGTCTGATTTAGCTTTGGTTGAATCCCTCTGTATAATTCAGTTTTGATTGAATCCCTCTGTCTAATGAATCCCTCCGTTTGATTCAGCTTTGACTGATCCCTCTGCCTGATTTAGCTTTGGCTGAATCCCTTCTTCTGATTCAGTTTTGACTGAATCCCTCGTTTATTTCAGCATTGACTGAATCCCTCTTCTATTTCAGCATTGACTGAATCCCTCGTCTGTTTCAGCATTGAATGAATCCCTCCGTCTGATTTAGCTTTGTCTGAATCCCTCCGTCTAACTCAACTTTGACTGAATCCCTCCATCTAATGAATCTCTTCGTTTGATTCAACTTTGATTGAATCCCTCCGTCTAATTCAACTTCGACTGAATCCCTACATCTGATTTAGCTTTGGTTGAATAACTCCATCTAATGAATCCCTCAATCTGATTTAGTTTTGACTGAATCCCTCTGTCTGATTCAACTTTGACTGAATCCCTCCGTCTGATTTAGCTTTGACTGAATCCTTCTGTTTGATTCAGCTTTGACTCAATCCCTTCGTCTGATCCATCTACACTTTTGGAAATTCAAGATTTTGACCCTCTATATGGCAAAATGTCTCTTCAACATCTTCATATAAGTTGTATATCTCGAAGTAATCTTTGAAACCGTCCTAAGACGATCTTAATCCGATGTCTGTAGAGAACGTTATGCTAATTGTCCCAAAACAAGTACAACAAGACTAAGAAAAAATGACGTTTTATTCTTTTGGCCATAACTTCATCATACGACCTCCAAATGAAGTAGTTCTTGAACCAGTAGATGCCTAACACAATTTTCTATCTCTCCATAAAAATTGGTAGCTTTTGATGTTGATTCGAAAAGATTGATTGAATCAAAGTAAGGGTATCGGTTGGAAGAGCATGAATTAGACATTTAACTGAACATACTTCAATATGGTAAAGATATCTTGATCTGTAGAGCCAAAAATGAGATGATTAATAATTCTAAATAAACTAGAGACATGAAGCTACAAAAGTTCGAAAGAAGTAGAATTTTAATTCAGTCTCTAAGACTATCAATTTCTAGATAGAAGTTGAGTATAGTGTACTGTTTCAGTTTAAGATCAACACAAAAATGTTAGGGCTATAACTTCTAGATTTCTGAACCTAATTGAATAATTTTTATGTCATTAAAAACTTAAGACAATAGGGAGCATTTTTCTAGAAGAAAGTGTTATCAAATTTCTTCATCTTCCTTGTCAGAATGTTCATGGAAAATAGACCCGAAGGTCTAAAAATTTGGAGAAATTATAAGAAGAAATGAGGATTTGGATAATGTGAGATCTTGTAATGTTAGAATAACGTTAGTGAATGAATGGTTAATATCAAAGAACCAAAGGTATGAGTTTTGTTTGGGAATAAAGATATTCACATGATTGAAGTTGTGATTCAAAGAAGAGGAGTAAAGTGTATCAAGTTAAAGTGAACGAAAATATGATAATAGAAGCAAATAATGCTATAAAAGAAATGATGAGTGATTGAATTATGAAATGAAAATGAGCATAAGTTATGAAGTTTGATAATATATCCATAGGACTCCGGATTTGGGCCCAACACATCACCTCAAAGCAATTATAAAGAATATTCTGTTGTTCTCTATTAGTAATGATTCAGGAAATCCTTGACTAAAGTAGAATGAAGCTTCGTAAGTAGTATACAAATATCATTAATTGAATCGATGGCTGATGATAGAGAACTAATATGATTGAACTTAAAATATAGTAGACATTAATTTCATAATATATGTCTAATCGAAACATTGTATAATGAAATAATTGAATTATACGAAAAAAAACATGCATAGAAAGGTTAGTTAAAACCACTTTAACATTCCTAAATATTTGAGTGGTCATGATGTGTTTCCAGATGTCAATCTTAATATATGATTATAAGTTGTTTAATTGGAGAATTAAATAAGTTTTAATTTATCTAATTCTAATTATGAATTAGAATTAGAATTATAATCATTAACAACAATTTAGGAATCTAACGGGTCTCACATGTATAATGGACTTATTTGTAAAGTTTGAGAAACTTTGTGATTAAATATAAGATATTTAATAAATAAGGATCAATATCAGATATTGGATCTTATTTAGACATAAATGATATTTAATTATAATTATTTGTTATTCTAATTAAAGTTTAATTGAAATTAAAATTTAATTTCAATTAAATTATTAAAATATCCAAAGCTTATTATAAAGTTATATGGAGCTAGCACTTCTTACTTAACCCTCTCTGTAAGTGATAAAAAGTTATCTCAACTTATTCTGTGGATACCATTAGAGGCTGAATAGTTGTAAGATTACGGTAGTTGAGAAAAATTGGTTTTAGAAATGGTTTGAGTGATATGATTAGAAAAGGATTAAGCTTCGGAATAAGATATGAATTAAGATTATGCTTTATTATGATTTGTGTTAGAAATGATATAGAATTAAAAAGATCTTGGTTTGAAGGAAATCAAAGTTTATGAAAGAGTTTCATAACTATTTCGTTGCTCCAACATTTTCGACACTTTGTTGGCTTGGTCCTTTTGTTTGATGTTTTAGGAAAACACAACCAGGTGGGCCTCTTCTGTTGGACCCCGAATTAGTGGAATTTAAAAATATTAAATGAAATTGAATGAGTGTTTTTGTATATGTATTATATTATAGATGTTGTATGCTTTAAGGAAATTGATAAGAAAAGAAATCGATTAGTTTTGATGACTTTGATATTCGAAT
>JANKYE010000225.1:32835594-32848191 GCA_032467995.1 Erythroxylum dillonii
GAGTCGCGTACTGAACCCAAAATATTAAGTTACGTCCCTGGCTCTTTTAATTTAACCATTCCTGTTGCGGTGATCGGAACTGGGTTAGGCGATCAGCCCAAGGTCTGGCCTATGCCAGCTTGTGCTCCTCAAGGCGTGAACCATGTGGAATTCTTTCTGGAGTCTAGACCTCCCAGTGGGCATTTTGTTACCACAGACTACGGTCACATGGACATGTTAAATGATCACTTGGATGGTCCTATTGGGACTGTGGCTGTACTTCTGTGCAAAAATGGTAAGGGTCCTAAAGATCCCATGAGGAGAACTGTAGGTGGGATTGTTGTCGCATTTTTGAAGGCCTATTTTGAAGCTGACGCCAATGACTATAACACCATTTTACAAGAACCTTCTGTAGCTCCCGTCACCCTTCATCCAGTTCAGTTTGCTGAACCACCAAATCATCCTCAACCTCAAGTTAATTTTAATTACATTGACGGCTCAACCAAACTTTGAAATTTCCATCTCTTACTCGTACGTCTTGCCTCAAACTTGGATGGTCTCAATTCTTAAGGCCCTGTGTTTAGCTTTTGTACTTGCTAAATAATAAGAAATGCCGTAATTATAAATATCTCTGAAAATTATATATAAGATATGATTTACAAGAAAGATAAGGGGATAGATAAAAAAAATTAAAGTAAAAATTTGTAAACAATTTTTGTTTTTATTAGTAATATAAGTTGGTTTAGTCGGATTTTGCTGAGTCGGATTTTGCTCAAGTGGAACATCATTATTTTGATCCATGATTTTGTGTGGCTTTGGCTGATGAATACCTGCAAAACAAATGATGGCTCGCCGGGGGTTGGTTCCCGGAAGGTCCCTTCGACGCTCAAGTTAGTATTTTTAGAGAGTTTCAGCTGCTGAGAACAGAAAAGAGGTTAGGGTTGTAATCTCGTACTTGTATCATGGTAGAATAGTACTTTATATATGCCATAGATTGCCACTAGGTTAAGGTTTTTACATAGATCATTGTGTTTGCATGGGAGTCTAACACCTGATGGGCCGGATGGGCCGTGATTATTTGGAGATGGACCTGGGCCTAGCATAGCCGATCCAACCATAAGTATATTTCGATTTTATCAATTTATCCACAAATAAAATTTTCTTATGTTAGTGTTGAGCCATGTTTCACACTTGCATTCTAATTTAAGACTGAGTTGCACTTGCATTTTTGAACTTGATTAAAATTCCAATGATGATTGTGGTTATTCTACTTTGGTAGAAATATATTAACGTAAATTAATGAATGATGCATATATGAATTATCTTTTGTTTTTTGGAAAGTAAGTAATTAAATTAAATTGAAACAAAGCAGTGGAACAATGTATAGATTAAAAGATTTAGATGGGTGAACCTCAATCATCCCCCCAAGTATAAATTAGGAGCATCCAAGTGGCATTTGTGTATCAAATTCACAAGGCAAGGGTGAAGTTTAGTTTAGTTGATCTGCAGCCCATAAATGATGAATCAGCATTCTAACGGACATTTTGAAGATTGCTTTGATTCATGATTTTGCTTTATTTATGTAAAAGTGGTGGACAGTCTCCCCAATAGCAAGCGACGTCTCCTTCTTTGTCACCATCTCTTTCTTTGGTGGCAATGTCTCCCTCGTGATGATGGTTGCCTCATTGTTGACGAATGATGCTAACTGGTGAAGGAAGAAACATTTGAATTTCTTTCATATACCTATGGGCCAGCAAAGAACCCACTTTGTACAAAATTAAATCGGCCATTAAGAATAACATTTGGGTAAGATTTTTTTAATGTCTTTTGGGCTATAGAAATTTGGACTTAAATGAGTAAAAATGGGTTAACATTTGGATTCAAATGAATTTTTTTTTTGTAAATCAGTAAAAAATTAATTAATAAAACCAAAAATGTACAAACTAAGGTCTAACCCAGGAGCCAAGGAGTACAAAAATAGGATCAAAGCAACTAGCCACACTCCTAACCTATGACTACTCTTGACACTGACTACTCAAATAGGCTACAAACCAACATAAATCAAAGAGGAAATAATAAGGGCAAACTAGCTAACACCCAATACACAATGACCTCCCTAGGATGGAAGTAGTGGAAAGCTGTCTGAAGGTCAAACTCGGATGTGACTTGTGAAGCTGATGAGAATCGAGCGCTGAAACCGTGTGGAAGAGACTGTGTTGACTCTTCGATGTGTCCGCGGATAAAGTAGGGACCCTACCTGCAAGTTAGTGAAAACTAATAATAAAATAAAAGTTATCTCACCTCAGTGAATAGGCTGAGATGCTCTCTAACGTGGGAGAGTACCCCGAGATATACCTGCTCTCCGTCCTTGGCTTCATTCTTGAAGATTCTAGCATTTCGTTCGGTCCAGATAAGGTACACGTTTGTGGATAGAATGAGAGGGAAATAAGATAATGTTAACAGCCTAGTACTAGGAGTTGTTCTATACCAAGAGAGGATTGTTGAGAGATTAGACTGGTTAAGGATGGGCAAATGAAAGTGGGGTAAGGCATTGGTCCCATATAGATTTAGAGAAGTGGCATTCAACGAATAAGTAGTCTATGGATTCATTAGCAGCTAAGCACAGAGAACAGTGATTGGGTGTTGGATCCCATATGTTTCCGGAATCCAACTCTTCAGAATACCATAATACTTGAGTGTGGTTCCTTATAATCTCTTTAACCATCATAGATTTATCTTCTTGCTATAATACCACAACTGTTGGGTCCCGCTTGCTTTCGGAATCCAACTCTTTCTTAATCCATAATACTTAAAATTTTACACTCTACAAACTTGGAATATCATGAGCATGATCATTCAACTACCAATTGGAATTCATCCAACACTCAACCTCAATTCATATCATCCATACACAATTCATATGTCATTAACATCATAAGATAAGCATTCACAAAACTTAAACGGTATTCCAAGCCACAATACATTATCAATATCAATATCCAAAATACAACTAAAGATACAAAATCTCATAATCCTCAACATATGTCTAAAATCTCATTTACATCAATCCAACTCAAAATATACATCAATGCATAATCAAACAAATGTCTTGACTTTCTTTTATCCGATCTCTTTCTCATCAACTGGAGATGGGAATGAAAGGGGGTGAGCTTAACGCTCGTGGGTAACATGTTTATAACAAATAACAAGCAAAAACCATTGAAATATTTATTTCCATTGTAAAATTCACTTTGAAATCCATGAAACACATGTTTTCCAAATTTGCAACTTATCAAGCAATTCATAAACATCATAAATCATGAATTCATCAAAACTTGTCACAAATCATAAACACATAAACATATCAGAAATGGTTCGGGTGGATCCAAAACAAAATGTACTACATATTTCCGCGTAGCTGTCATGTGTAGCCGTGAACTTAGGGAGTCCATGAGGAGCTCCATGCCACTAGCGGGCAGACGGGAAAAGCCTATAGACAAGTGCACTTGATTTACTTAAGGGACCACCACAAACCTATGTAACATTTAATCATGACTTGCAAAATGATTTCCCAAATGGCAAAATTTTGGAAACTTGTTTTTCATGAATATGCAATTTTTTGAAAATCTTTTCATATAGCAATTCATAATTCATCAACCAAATTCACATAGCAATTTCTCAAATAATTCAAAAACAATGTAAGCAGCAATTGTAGCAATTTCTAACATCAATCACAAAAAATAAAAGCAACATTTAAGAAGCCATTGAAATCATTTTATTTTCTTGATTCAAAAGAAAACATTTATGGCTCATTACTTAAATTATAAACATGAAACTCACCTTGATTCCTTACTTAATACTTGTTCAAAATGCATCTCCTCTTGCTCCTCTCCTCTCTCATAATTTTCTTCACAAAGGAAAAATTTTCAAATCAATAGGCATTCAAATTGGACAACCCACAATACATAATCACAAAAATTGATCTTAGAAAACTTAAACCTATACATTTCTTAAGCTATATAAACCAAAACCCTATCAAAAATTCAACAACTCAAACATACTCTTACCTTGATCCTTCACCAAATGTAGAGTTTCTTGTCTTGAATGGAAGCTCTCATCATCCTCTTCCTTTTTCCCTTCTTGAGCAACTTCAAAATCCCTCTTGAAAGCTTAGAAAATCAAAACCTAACTTTTTTCTTCTTTCTTCTTTCTTTCCTCTCTCCACCGAAACTCTCCCTCTTTTTCTCTCTTAGTTTTGGTTCTACTCCTTCTAATTTTCGTGCTTGCTCCTTCCTTTAAAAGCCAAAACCTTTCTTATTACAATCATGCCATTAATGAGTCTAAAATGTCCAATATACCCTTACATGTAAGCCTTGAAACCTTAATGCTTAAGTGTTCTTCCCAAAATGTTCTCATACATTCACACTCTTTCTACTTAATTCAACTAGATCATATTTTAAAACCCTACCAACATTAACATAATAATTAACTCTAAATAACATAATTAATCTAGCAAAACCTCAAAATTATTTAAATCATGCTTAACTCCTTCTAAAAATCAAGACCTTTTTCTAATCATGAAATTGAAGGAATTTAATAGAACTTCCTTCTAGACAAATGTTCCTCATTGTCTTAAGTTTCTAATGACACTAAAATCATTCAATTTGGTCTCATAGTCTAAAAGTTATACCTAAAACAATTTCAGAATGTTCTTATGCTAAAATATTATCCTACGCTTGACTTCCATCCGAAAATTAATACTCTTCGAGATTGAATTGAAACTCAATTTTATCAGATAATTTGTAGCTTTATCTCTCTAGTTTACTTAAAATTAAAAATTATCTCATTCGGATAACTAGAGCAAAAGTTATGGACCAAACACATTTGGACTGTTACCAAACCAAGACTGTACACTATATCCAACTTCACTCCAGAAATTGAAAGTCTTAGGGACTGAATTGCAATTCAGTTCCTTCGGATAATTTTTAGCTCCATGTCTCTAGTTTAATTTTAAACAAGAATCAACTCATTTGGAGCTCTACAGGTCAATATATCACTAAAATACAGAAGCATATTCAGTAAAAATATCCAACTCATACTCTTTTAACCAATACTCTCACTTTGATTCAATCAATCTTTTTCTAATTAACACCAAAAGCTCTAAATTTTTGTGGAGAGATAGAGAAATGTGTCAGGAATCCAACGCTTCAGAAATTAGGTCAATCGAAGGTCAGAAGAAAAAGTTATGGCCAAAAGACTATCGAATGTTCATTAGCCTTTCAAAACTTTAAAGTTGCTATGGTGCAATCGCACTGTAGCGACTTTTGCTATCAAAACTCCAATGTCGTCGTCGTGCTTTTGCACGACGGTGCTTTTTTGCTACCCCTAAAAGTCGTCGTAGTACTTTTGCACTACGGTGCTTTTCCACTTCTTCTTCTTCACAAACATCTCAACTTCTAAATCCCATAGCTTTTGATACAGAACTTAAAATTTATATCAATGTAGAGATAAAAGACAGATATACAACTTTTATGAAGAACTTAAAAACAATTTCTGCCTCTATAAGGGTCCAAATTCCAAATCAATGGGGCTGCCCCGAAAGTTCACCCTATGCAGCAACATAAACTTCAAATGATCATAACTTCCAGCCCTGATATCGAAAAAATTCATACTTTATAACGTTAGAAAGCTAGTAAGATAAGCTACAACTTTCATGAAGACAATTTTATCAAAAATATCTCTAGATCAGTACAGAAAAATCACCGAAGTTTCAGATCAAAAATCTAACTCTCCACTATTCATTTTCAGAAAATTTTCAGACTTCCACTTTCCAAAATTCAACACTTCTATTTTTTGTTTATAGTCTTTCTACTCCATTTCAATCAACTTATTCACCATAATTTCATACTACTCCGAAATATGCAAGTTTAGTAAAAAATCATTAAAAACCAAAAATTCATAATCAACCTATTCATGCTCTATTACTTTTCTGCATTTTCAACTTTCATGCTCAATCACTAATCTTCCTCTCAACTTCCATTTATACTCAATATCATCTATAAACAAATTATAGTCCATGATTGATCGTGAACATTAATAACAGAACATGCACACATATACCCACTTATCGTCAACTTACTACATTCACTACCTAAATCTTGTATATCATTTCAAATTCAATAATTCTCCTTTTTCTTTACTCATAAATTATCACTAACAATTTCTCATTTAATAGTTCTAACTTCCAAGAAAAGTTTGGGGTCCAACAACTCTCCCCCCTTAAAGAATTTCATCCTCAAAATTCTTACTTGAGTGATCAAGCAAATGGAGGAAATGATGCCTTAAACTTTCCTCAATCTCACAAGTAACTTCTTCACTTGCCTAGTTTCTTCCAAATGACCATAGTCAATAGACTCACTCGGTCTTTCAATTTCTTATTTACTCAATCACTTTCTTAACTAATTCCTCATTATATTAATATCTCTGATTACTCACAATTTTTTTTCACTTCTTATGTCAATAACACTAATATTAGATCATATCGATACTTCTTAGCATACTTGCATATAACACGTTACGAATCTATGACATCTTTGTTAGTAAAACTCACTCACAAGTCAATGGTTCGGTTCTTAACAACATTATAAGGGCCAATACAATTCAAGCTTAGTTGATTCCTTATCCTAAACATAGCACATTTTGCACTCAATCTAAACACACCTTGGGAAGGTGATATTCTCATAAACATTTCATCCTTTACTTTATACCTTCGGTGTTGATCCACCAACTCCTTTATCTTCTGAAATCACTTAATTTCTAAAACTGATCAATTTCACATATGAATAACATTTCCGATCAATTTTGGCCTTCGACCAATTTTTAGGCCTTAATCATCACAATACAAAAGCAAATAGCTCTTATCACCTTAATTAAACAACCACTTTGGTTCTAATTTCATCTTTTTAAGATCATAACGATTTCTATTTTCACTACATTCTATTTGTACTCTTTAATCGCATCGTTCCTACTTGTCTCCCTATTTTCATCAAATAATCCATGATAATACATTCACATCTTTATCACATTCGAGGATATACACCACAACATAATATTGGTGTCATATTCAATTCCACCAATACAAATGCGTTAACTCATTGTCTGTCATACTTAACCATATACTATTTCTCATTTCTAATTATCCACAACTTTCATTTTCTCATATCATGAAAGAGTATTATTTTTCTCACCAATTCTATCAATTCAAACTCTTAACAATTTCTCATGCGTGTAACTTATTCACATGCGAACCAGACTAAGGATCAGTCGCTAATGTCTGCTATGACATGTTCACAGTGCATGTACTTTGACACATAATTCAAAAACACCCATATAAGATCTCAATTCTGGCGCTCTGATACCATAATTGTTGGATCCCGCTTGTTTCCGAAATCCAACTCTTCAGAATACCATAATACTTAAGCGTGGTTCCTTATAATCTCTTTAACCATCATAGATTTATCTTTTTCCTCTAATACCATAACTGTTGGGTCCCACATGCTTTCGGAATCCAACTCTTACTTAATCCATAATACTTAAAATTTTGCACTCTACAAACTTGGAATATCATGAGTATGATCATTCAACTACCAATTGGAATTCATCCAACACTCAACCTCAATTCATATCATTCATACACAATTCATATGTCATTAACATCATAAGATAAGCATTTACAAAACTTAAATGGCATTCCAAGCCACAATACATTATCAATATCCAAAATACAACCAAAGATACAAAATCTCATAATCCTCAACATATGTCTAAAGTCTCATTTACATCAATCCAACTCAAAATATACATCAATGCATAATCAAACAAATGCCTTAATTTTCTTTCATCTGATCTCTTTCTCATCACCTGGAGATGGGAATGAAAGGGGGGGCATGTTTATAACAAATAACAAGCAAAAACTATTGAAATATTTATTTCCATTGTAAAATTCACTTTGAAATCCATGAAACATATGTTTTCCAAATTTGCAACTTATCAAGCAATTCATAAACATCATTAATCGTGAATTCATCAAAAGTTGCCACAAATCATAAACACATAAGTATATCAGAAATGGTTCGGGTGGATCCAAAACAGAACGTACTACACATTTTCGCGTAGCGGTAATGTGTAATCGTGAACTTAGGGGAGTCTGTGAGGAGCTCCATGCCATTAGCGGGCAGGTAGGAAAAGCCTATAGACAAGTGCACTTGATTTACGTAAGGGACCACCACAAACCCATATAACATGCAATCATGACTTGCAAAATGATTGCCCAAATGACAATTTTGAAAACTAGTTTTTCATGAACATGAAATTTTTCGAAAATCTTTTCACGAAGCAATTCATAATTCATCAACCAAATTCACATACCAATTTCTCAAATCATTCAAAAGCAATGTAAGCAGCAATTGTAGCAATTTCTCACATCAATCACAAACAATAAAAGCAACATTTAAGAAGCCACTAGAAACATTTTACTTTCTTGATTCAAAAGAAAACATTTATGGCTCATTACTTCTATTATAAACTACAAACCCACCTTGATTCCTTGCTTAATACTTGTTCAAAATGCATCCCTTCTTGCTCCTCTTCTCTCACTTGATTTTCTTCACAAAGGAAAAATTTCCAAATCAATAGGCATTCAAATTGGACAACCCACAATAAATAATCACAAAAATTGATCTTAGAAAACTTAAACCTATACATTTCTTCAGCTATATAAACCAAAACCCTTTTAAAAATCCAACAACTCAAAAATACTCTTACCTTGATCCTTCACCAAATGAAGAGTTTCTTGGCTTGAATGGAAGCTCTCATCATGCTTTTCCTCTTTCCCTTCTTGAGCAACTTCAAAATCCCTCTTGAAAGCTTAGAAAATCAAAACCTAACTTTTTTCTTCTTTCTTCTTTCTTTCCTCTCTCCACCGAAACTCTCCCTCTTTTTCTCTCTTAGTTTTGGTTCTTCTCCTTCTAATTTTCGTGCTTGCTCTTTCCTTTAAAATACCAAACCCTTCTCATTACAATCATGCCATAAATGAGTCTAAAATGTCTAATATATCCTTACATGTAAGCCTTGAAACCTTAATTCTTAAGTGTTCTTCCGAAAATGTCCTCATACATTCACACTCTTTCTACTTAATTCAACTAGACCATATTTTAAAACCCTGCCAACATTAACATAATAATTAACTCCAAATAAAATAATTAATCTAGCAAAACCTCAAAATTATTTAAATCATGCTTAACTCCTTCTGAAAATCAAGACCTTTTTCTAATCATGAAATTAAAGGAATTTGATAAAACTTCCTTCTAGACAAATGTTCCTCATTGTCTTAAGTTTCTAATGACACTAAAATCATTCAATTTGGTCCTATAGTCTAAAAGTTATACCCAAAACAATTTCAAATTATTCTTATGCTAAAACATTATCCTGCACTTGACTTCCATCCGAAAATTGATACTCTTAGAGATTGAATTGAAACTCATTTTCATCAGACAATTTGTAGCCTTATCTCTCTAGTTTACTTCAAATTAAAAATCATCTCATTCGGATAACTAGAGTAAAAGTTATGGCCCAAACACTTTTGGACTGTTACCAAACCAAGACTATATACTATATCCAACTTCACTCCAGAAATTGAAAGTCTTAGGGACTGAATTGCAATTCGATTCCTTCGGATAAGTTTTAGCTCCATGTCTCTAGTTTAATTTTAAACAAGAATCAACTCATCTGGAGCTCTAAAGGTCAAGATATCACCAAAATACAGAAACGTGTTCAGTAAAAATATCCAACTCATACTCTTTTAACCGATCATCTCACTTTGATTCAATCAATCTTTTTCTAATTAACACCAAAAGCTCTAAATTTTTGTGGAGAGCTAGAGAAATGTGTTACGAATCCAATGCTTCAGAAATTAGGTCAATTAGAGGTCGGACAAAAATCGATCATCTCACTTTAATTCAATCAATCTTTTTCTAATTAACACCAAAAGCTCTAAATTTTTGTGGAGAGCTAGAGAAATGTGTTAGGAATCCAATGCTTCAGAAATTAGGTTAATCGGAGGTCGGACAAAAAAGTTATGGCCAAAAGACTATCGAATGTTCATTAGCCTTTCAAAACTTTAAAGTCGCTATGGTGCAATTGCACTGTAGCGACTTTTGCTATCAAAACTTCAATGTCGTCGTCGTGCTTTTGGACGATGGTGCTTTTTTGCTACCCCTAAAAGTTGTCGTATTTCTTTTGCACTACAGTGCTTAGTGGCCTAAAATCTTAAAAGTCGTCGTAGTGCTTTTACACTACGGTGCTTTTCCACTTCTTCTTTTTCACAGACATCTCAACTTCTAAATCCTATAGCTTTTGATACAGAACTCAAAATTTTACAAAATTTATATCAATGTAAAGATGAAAGACAGATATACAACTTTTTTGAAGAACTTAAAAACAATTTCTGCCTCTATAAGGGTCCAAATTCCAAATCAACGGGGTTGTCCCGAAAGTTCACCCTATGCAGCAACATAAACTTCAAATGATCATAACTTTCATCCCCGATATCGAAAAAATTCATACTTTATAGCGTTAGAAAGCTAGAAAGATAAGCTACAAATTTCATGAAGACAATTTTATCAAAATATCTCTAGATCAGTACAGAAAAATCACCGAAGTTTCAGATCAAAAATCTAACTCTCCACTATTCATTTTCAGAAAATTTTCAAACTTCCACTTTCCAAAATTAAACACTTCTATTTTCTGTTTATAGTCTTTCTACCCTATTTCAATCAACGTATTCACCATAATTTCATACTACTCCGAAATATGCAAGTTTAGTCAAAAATCATTAAAAGCCAAAAATTCATAATCAACCTATTCATGCTCTATTACTTTTCTGCATTTTCAACTTTCATGCTCAATCACCAATCTTCCTCTCAACTTCCATTTAAACTCAATATCATCCACAAACAAATTATAGTCCATTATTGATCGTGAACATTAATAACAAAACATAAACACATATACCCACTCATCGTCAACTTACTACATTCACTACCTAAATCTTGTATATCATTTCAAATTCAAGAATTCTCTTTTCTCTTTACTCATAACTAATCACTAACAATTTCTCATTTAATAGTTCTAACTTCCAAGAAAAGTTCGGGGTCCAACATTGGGTATGTATAAGTAGGGTAGTTTGTCCCTAGTTTGTAACTTTTGAAGGAATGCTAGCCATAAGGTAAAGGAGCATCGAGGTTTACAATATTTAGACCAGACCAGCTTATACCAAGGAACATCCGATAAGGGGGCGCAAGAATTGGTAAGCGGAGACATTAGTATATCTTTTAGTGGGGCTAGCTAACCATTCTAGGCAGTCAGGTAGAGATGGATTAGGGTCATACCCAGCATGATCAAGGTGCCTTATGGTGTCCACAGAAACCTCATGCAAACTCCAATTACCGTGATGTATGACTTCAGTCACCCGAGTGGAAAGTGGGAGCTCCGAGCCATTGATCACTCTCGATGTAGTCAAGGTCCTCAGTATACCCTGCGGGTGCCACAGATCCTGCCAGAAAAGAGTGGAGATACCATTACCAATCCTAAATCTGAATTGAGAACTCAACTTATCCCTCACTGATAAAAGCTTATGCCAACTCCACGAACTAGAATAAGTAGGTTGAGCACTCCAAAAGTTTTTACTCAGAATAATAGTATGTACCCACTTAACCCATAAAGCTTCCTTATCAACAAACAAATTCCAGATCCTTTTGCCTAATAAAACCTGATTCCATGTAGTCAAGTGCTTAACTCCTAAACCCCCTTCCCGCTTTGGACGACAGATATCACTCCACTTAACCTTAGCCGGCGTTTTAGACAACGCCTTCCCTGCCCATAAAAAATTCCTAAGCTTGGGTTCTATGTCCTTCAGGATAGACGATGGAATAATAAAATGAGAGGACCAGTAAACTTGGAATGAAGAGAGTACATAAATGACCAATTGGACCCTACCTGCATAAGAAAGACTCTTGTGAGTCCAACGATTAATCCTATTATCAATTTTGTCAAGCAAGGGTGCACAATCCTGTCTAGAGAGATGACCTGTAATGAGAGGAACTCCTAGATACCTAAATGGAAGAGAGCCCTACTGTAGGCCAGTGACGAATTTCATCCTATGGCTAAGATAGTTAGCATCCGAAGATAAATAAAAATGACTCTTGGTGTAGCGCCCCCTTACCATAGAGTACCCACCGGAACGCCCGTAGGTCATTTCAGTACATATCCTACGATAAGAGACCACTACTGACAACCACCACTAAACTCCACATGGCATCACAATAATACAGCAGTAATAAGAAATTGGTAACTTTTTAAAACCAAACTGCATTTCATTGCATTTACTCAAACTCAGTCATTTACACACTGTCAGTTTCATTTGTCTGTACAATCTTTCATAACACTTTACACAACAATAATGCACAAAGAACAGTTCTAACTATAAGTCTCCAAAAGAAAGCCCAGCTGACCGACCTTTGAGCCATATCCTTTCTTGCCAATCCACAGTACACGGCTCTA
>JANKYE010000225.1:32864447-32882982 GCA_032467995.1 Erythroxylum dillonii
TCTACTGAAAATGAAAATTGAAAATATATGCAAAAAATCAAGATAGAAAACAAAAAACTGTTTTCTGAAAGTAAACGCACCCTTAGCTTTTCATTTTCCAAAATTCCATTTCCTGTTTTAATGATCTAGTGGCAAATAAACGGGAATAGGTGAAACAATGTTAGGAATGGCAATTAGCGCCCGACCGATCATCTTATAGGACATAGGTTTGGGCCTGATCCAAAGTTTGATCAGGTTTAGCTTATATCATCCGAATCCAAACTCGACAGGGTTTTGAACAGGCTCGAAATCGGATCTAACCCATCAAAATCTCAAAATTTGACCCAATTCACTTGAAACCCTACCTGATGATGCTTTTTGATCCTCTTCAATTTCTACTCTTCATTGTCTCTCTTTCGTTCTTTTCTATTAGCCTCTCTCCATCAACATTGTTTAAACATTTGATCTGTAATCTCAAAAGTACAAATTGGTCCAACTACTTTTGTTTCTAGCAGAGATAAAACAAGAAAAAACCATCACCTAAAGGGAGTAATTTTGCAAGAAGGAGAGGCATCCGTTGCAGTGACTAATCCAAATCACAAATCTGCAATGACTTGGTATAGAAAGCTTGGACATATGTCAGAACAAGGAATGAAGATACTTATAGCGAATAATCTACTTTCAGGTTTCACAAAGGTATCATTACCCATCTGTAAGCATTCTATTGTGAGTAAGCAACATCGTTTGAAGTTCAACACATCAAAGTTTAGAAGCAAAGAAATTTTAGAATTGATTCACTTTGATGTATGGTAAGTACCAGTTACATCTCTAGGAGGGGTAAATTTCTTTGTATCATTCATCGATGATTATTCCAGGAGATGTTGGGTGTTTCCTATCAAGAGGAAAGCAGATGCGTTTCTAACTTTTAAAATTTACAAAGTGCAAGTAGAATTCGAATTTGGTAAGAAGATCAAGTGTTTGGGCTCAAATAATGGAGGTGAATATATTGGGAACGAATTTAATGAATTCTGCAAGCAAGAAGGCATCAAAAGGCAGTTCACAACGGCATACACTCCTCAACAAAATGGAGTAGCAGAGCGGATAAACAGAACTCTGTTGGAAAGAACCAGAGAGATGTTGAGAACTATAAGCTTAGATAAGAAAGTCTGGACAGAAGCAGTCAATGCTGCCTGTTATGTGGTGAATTGATCTCTATCAACTACAATTAAGTTGAAGACACCGATGGAGATGTGGACTGGTAAACTAGTGGATTATTCCAACCTCCATATATTTGGAAGTCTTGCCTATGTGATGTTCAATACCTAAGAAACTACAAAGTTGGATCCAAAATTCAGAAGATGTATTTTCTTAGGATAAGCTGAAGGAGTAAAGGGGTATCGTCTGTGGGATCCCAATGCCCACAAGATTGTTATCAGCAGGGATATTATCTTCATGGAAGATAAGGATCAAAAGCAAACAGAAAATATTGGCACTGTACAAGAGAATCCAGAAACTACAACAGTATAAGTGGATAGGGAAGTTGATCAAAATGATTCTTCTAAAGCTGCACCAGAGCACGAGGAGCAAAAACCAGTTGAATATGATGTTCTAGATACTCGGAGACCAACTCGCATGAGAAGAGCACCGAGCTGGCACTCAGATTATATTATGGAGAGCAATATTGCATACTGTCTTTTAACTTAGGACGGAGAGCCATGAACTCTTCAAGAAGTAATGAATAGTTCAGATGCATCTTAGTGGATGGCAGCAATGCAGGAAGAAATTAAAGCTCTGCATAAGAATAAGACATGGGAGCTGGTATGACTACCGCAAGGAAGAAAGCCTATTGGCAATAAATGGGTTTACAAGATCAAGCGGAGTGGTGATGATCAAGTAGAGCGATATCGTGTTAAATTGGTAGTAAAAGAATATGCTCAGAAAGAGGATATTGATTTTAACGAAATATTTTTTCCTGTGGTTCAACTCACTACAATTCGAGTAGTTCTAAAAATGAGTGTTATATTTGACTTGCATCTTGAGCAGTTAGATGTGAAAACTGCATTTCTTCATGGAAATCTTAAAGAAGAAATTTATATGCTCCAACTAGAAGGATTTGAAGAAAAAGGGAAAGAGAACTTGGTTTGCAGGTTTAACAAATCTTTATATGGTTTAAAGCAGGCACCTAGGTATTGGCATAAGAGATTTGATTCCTTCATCATGAGCTTTGGATATAGCAGACTGAATATAGACCCTTATGCGTACTTTAAGAGGTTTAAGAAAGATGATTTTATAGTTTTACTACTGTATGTAGACGACATGTTGGTAGCAGGCCCCAATAATGATCGTATCAAATAATTAAAGGCACAATTGGCTAGGGAATTTGAAATGAAGGACTTAGGACTGGAAAACAAGATTCTAGGGATGCAAATTCACTGAGACAGAAATAATAGGAAGATTTGGCTTTCTCAGAAGAATTATTTGAAGAAGATCTTGTGGCGATTCAATATGTAAGATTGTAAGTCAATTTATACCCCTCTTTCTATTAATTTCAAGTTATCCTCAAGTATGAGTTCTAGCAATGAAGAAGGGAGGATGGAGATGTCTGGAGTACCGTATGCATCAGCAGTAGGGAGCCTAATGTTCACTATGATTTGTACAAGACCAAACATTGCACATGCAGTAGGAGTAGTTAGTAGATACATGGTGAATCCTGGTCGAGAGCATTGGAATACTGTTAAGAGGATTCTCAAATATATCAAAGGAACCTCAAATGTTGCATTATTTTATGGAGGATCGAATTTTACTGTCAAAGGATATATTGAAGCTGATTATGCAGGTGATCTTGATAAAAGTAAATCCACTACAAGATATGTGTTTACACTAGCTAAAGGAGTTGTGAGCTGGGTTTTAAAACTGCAATCAATTGTGTCTACGTCAACAACAGAAGCAAAATATGTAGCAGCTATACAAGCAAGTAAAGAAGTAGTGTTGTTAAAGATATTGTTGGAAGAACTTGGGAATAAACAAGAGAATATTACTCTATATTGTGACAGTCAGAGTGCTTTGCATCTTGCCAAGAATCTAGCATTTCATTCAAAGACAAAACACATTCGAGTTCAGTATCACTTCGTTCATGAGAAAGTGAAAAAAGGAACAATGGACATACATAAAATTCATACAATGGATAACCTGGCAGATTTTATGACAAAAGCAATCAATGGTGACAAGTTTATGTGGTGTCGATCCTCGTGTGGCCTGACAGAGACGTAAGCAAGATGAAGCGGCAAGGCAAAAATAATAGTGTGAAGATCTGATTGACTCTCAAATCTTCAAGTGGGAGAATTGTCAAACTTGGTAGGCAGGTTAGGCACCGAATATGCCAAAAGAGTGGTTAGCCAATTTGACCAACCCTCTCTTCCTTCTCTTGCCTATAAAGAGATGAACAAAGCGAAGTAAGCATCAGAGAGAAAAAAATAGAGAGAAGTGAGGTTAGAGAAAAGAGAAAGAAAGAGAGATACAAAAATATTTTGTATATTTTTTGCTCTAATTTTTCTTGTAATTCTCTAGCTTTTTCAATAGTAAAAGTCTTCTATTCTTGCTCGTGATTTTTATCCTTATTTGGGGATTTTTCACGTAAAATTTGTGTGTTTATTACTATTCTCTCAGTTCTATTTAGCTGCGAACCTACTCTAATCCGGACAATTTTCACAACATGTATATTGTACCAAATGAAATTCGAGTGGCTGACGCTGAAGAACTTACTTTCGAACTAACAGAAAGAAAAGAAACTATTGAAGTGAGAGAGTTGAGTTGAAAAGAGGACTCCTCAATTCTTTCTCTCATTCAAAATCGTATATAAGCTGTTCCACTTTTACTATTTTAACTCTATTTTAACTTATCTCCTCCACACATTTATATAATTATGCTAAAAAAGCAGGAAGGATGATCTGTTCTTATATTGTACGCACAGGGACTAAGAAAACAACTTACTACAAATTGCAATCAAGCATATTAACTAGTCACCGAGTGACTAGTTCATAAGCTTGATTGCAATTTGTAGTAAGTTGTTTTCTTAGTCCCTGTGCGATGTGACTATTCTGCGTACCTTTTGTGGCATTTTATGGATAACGACACATGGTCTATTTGTAATAAGAGAATAGTTGAACTAAGATTCAAGAATGCGAGCCAGGGCATGCTGCTATGAGCCTTGGAAACATGCTCCCACAATGTGGGACCTGTTTGAAGAAGTAATTGAACTAGTTGTATACTGAGGAAATTGGTGTTGGTGATCGATCCCTAGTGGTTGGTCTTCTTACGAAAGTTGGCCATTGTCTACAAGTGATTATGAACTGCCGTAAGTGGACTTAAAGACAATTGTGTTACAAGAAGGCATTTCTAGACCAACTTTTGTCTCTAAGAAGGAAGTATAAGATTGTTTTTGGGTTTTGGCTTATGGGTTGGTGCTGCTTGTTCATGTGGTGACTCTTTTGTTTTATGGGTTAGTTTAATAACGTTGGTTTTAGTGTTAATTCTACTCTCATTTCTGGGCCTTCTGCACTTCCAAGTGGTTGCTTTTCTTCTATTAACAGAACCAATGCTAGCGGTCATAAGGAAGTGAACAATTATGGTGGTTTGGCGGCAAAATCTAATGCGGCAAGTGTAGTTGGTTTGGTGTAGAGGAAAACCAATTTTGGGAATTTCACTAAAGGAAAAAAGAATGAAACTTTTGGTGTCGAACAAGGAATGATCTTATAGAAAATGGCTCTGGTGGCACAGTTACAGAGAATAACCAAACGTGTGATTTCTCTGAAGCCGTGAGGATGGAAGTGTGAGTAGTGAAGAACATATGTTTGCTATAAAATTTATTCTCTCAAAGTTTCATAATTTTGGATTTTATAAACCCTAAGTCCTCAAATACAATTTTGTGTTTCATAAATTTAGAGTCTATGTTAATCATTATCCTAAATACAATTTATGATTTTATAAATTTAGGGTTCATGTTCGCCTACTTGACTAACATTGGCTTTAAGTTAAAAAATCTTTTCTTCCAAGAAATGATCTCTTCTTCTTTTGATTAAACCTTTCTTTGTCTCATCCACATTATGTTCTCCCACAAAAGAATGATAAAAAATGTGAGTGACTCATTTGAAGAAATTTCTCATCTTGATCTCAAAAGTAAGCCATTATTAGGTATGTAACTCTTTGATGGACTTTCTTATTAAAAAACCCCTTTTATATATTTTAGTTCTCATATTTTATGGTTTCGAAAACCTCATTTTTATAACTTTGCTAGTTGTGCATCTATTAGCTTTATCATGTCTTCTGCTTTCCCTTTCATACATTCAAAATTTGTAACTCAATTGGTAATCAAAAACTTATGTAGTGTGAGATTTGGAATTGGATTAGGCAAAAATTATGAACCTAGTTTTGGTTATCAAAATGATTCCTCTTTTCAATCTTTAGTTGTTGTATTCACTCACTGTTTAAGTTGAGTTATGGTTGAGACTTGATTAGTATATTTTATGTTTGAGATATTGAATTCCCATGTTTTCTAGTCTATTAATTTTGAAAAACAGATGCAACTAAAGATATCGATTGCGTACATATAAGTTATACTAGTGGTTAAATAGGGACATAGGTGATTGATATTTGTAATAAAGGCAAGGCCAAGATATCTAATTGAATAATCGATTCTATTTCTGTTTATTGCGAATCGGCTAGTTCATAAGCACAGTTGACGAGAAGAACATAATAGAAAAAAAATTAAAAAGGTTTACACCAGGAGACGAAGAGAGCAATTGTTTCGTAACAATAGCTCAATGTTTTGCAGTGACACTTTAATTGATTCTATTTCTGTTTATTGCAAATCGGCTAGTTTATAAGCACAGTTGGCGAGAAGAAGATAATAGAAAAAAATTACTCCCTCCGATTCATAATAAGTGTCGTTTTAGATACATTTTAATTATTCAAAATAAGTGTCATTCTTGACTTTGTATGTATATTTATAATTTTACTTCCAAAATTAACCTTTAATTTCTCTCTCATCTTAATTATACAGATAACAATTTCAAGGCAATTAGTTGCAATTTCTTTCACATACTAATTATTGCAAATTACCTTTTCAATAAGGGTATATCTATATTTTCATTAGCTTTCTTAATAAACGTGCGTTTTTCTAAAACGACACTTATTATGAATCGGAGGGTGTAAAAAGGTTTACACCAGGAGACGAAGAGAGCAATTGTTTCGTAACAATGGCTCAATGTTTTGCAGTGACACTTTAATTGAGTTTTCACAAACAAATGCAAAATTGATGTGATTAGTATGATTGCTTTCTTTCGATGCGTAAATAAGCACTAACAATTCTACTTCTTGTATAACCATCAAGACTAAAGAGTACTTATATTATTGTGATTTTGGAATCACAATACCTATGATAACTTCTTGAGCCAAGTTCAACTTAGATAGATGATTTTATAGATAACTCAATATGGTAAATCAATATTTTTATAAAACAAGAAAGAACGATAGAAATGTACATATTACTCTTATGTACAAAGGACATATAACATATTCATAAGAGACCACAAAAGTTAAATATTATATAATCCTAGTTCTTTCTAGGGATAAAAATGGGTTAGGTCGGTTCAATACCATATGGCCTGAGATTGGTAATTTTTTTAAACTTGAACTTAGTACAAAGTTTAATTTACACAAAACTATTTAGTTCAAGCTTGAATCCAAAAGTTTTTATAAAGAGAATTGAATGAAATTCAATTCAACATAAAAGACACAAGTTTTCTAAGATTATTTTTGAAGGTCATAAATTTTACCCTAAAAGTCAATTTGTTATTCAAATTCACGAGCCTTTAGTAAAAGTACTTCATTTGTTTGATAATTGATAATGATATGAAGGCAACCATTGGTTACTTTTATGATGTCATGGAGAAGGTGAAGGAAGCAATCAAATTCAATTTGAAAATTAAGACTTTCTTGTATATACCTTATATTATAGTCATTAATGAAAGATAGAAAAGACAACTTTTCTTTCTATTGTTTGCTATTAGGCATTTCTAAATCTAAGTTTTTATTTAGACCAAGTTTTACACACACCAAAAGTTGAAGTTAAAAGGAAAATATCGTTAACTATCACAATAATTGTTTTATATGAAATGATAAAAACATCACCTTAGATTACAAATAAAGGTATACAAGGATGCATGCAGTGATTTTGGGATGCCCATGCAATACATCAAAGAGACAAACTTAATCCAGTTTTTTTATTTACTTTTTTTTACTTATTTAAAAGTAATAATCACTTTATTTTGTTTGTAAGTTTACTTTTGCTGTCTTACAGTTGCTTGGTGCAACCAATCTGAAAATGATGTTCCAGAATTGTAAAAATTTGCAGTTTAAATTTTTAGTCAATGCGTGAGTTATAAAAGAAATTGAATACATTTAAATTCATCCATTCCCAAAAAAGAAACAAATTGGAGCACAAAAAATTAAATGATTTAATATTTATTTGATATAATTTGAACCTTCAAGAAAGATATGATATTATCATTATTAAATTGAATAAATTTTCTCATAATTTCTTGGTAATTTAATTTAATTTTTATTATGACTCTTAATAGAAAAAGGAGTTCATTATATCCTATTTGTCTTCATTATATTGATCTTTTAGAGAATTAAGTATTTGAGGAAATAAATTTTATAAATGAAAGCGACTTGGAAGATAAATCTTGGATAGCAAAGTATTGATATGTTAATTTGGTGTAATGAGTTTAAATAATACCATGATAAGACTCCTCGAGAATTATAAGAATTTTATACCAAATGAAAATTAAGTTAATAAAATTTGAGTGGATACAACATTGAAAAAAAGTTTAAGTTATTTTATTTTCTCTTTTCTTTTAATTTCACTTGTACCTAATCTATATATACATCATAAATACAAAACTTTTAATTGTAAATACTTTACATTTCACTTTTACTTTATTGTGTTTTTTTTTGGTAAATCGAAAAAACAAATTAATGAAACAAAATATGTATAAATAGTTCACAAATTAGTGCCACATAAGGCACAACCAGCTAAAATTAGCAACTAGCCTTAGGGCAGTCCAAGATAAACTTAGTGACACTATAGCTATAAAGAAGAAATCCATTACCCATTCAACAACAGAAACACAAAGAAACGCAGCGAAATAAAACCCAAGCATCTATAATCTAAGAAGAGAGCCTAACTAAGAAATTCCAAACCCATAATAAGCAAGCCAAGGAGAAACTAAAGTGAAAAGAACAACCGTGACCTCAGAATGCCAGGGAGAAAACTACCGCCAAGAAGTAACTGTGCTGCACCTCCAAGGGTAAACATGACAAACATGGTCTATTCAATGAGAACCTTGAAAGCTGTGACCTGGAAAAGACTGAGCAATTAACCTGCAAAAGTAAGCGAAGAACTAAACTAAAATTATCTCCTCTCGGTGTATAGGTTGAGAAGTTCCCTAACATGAGAAATTACTCCGGAAAGCACTTTCTCCTCATCCATGGCTTCATTCTTGAAGGTTCTAACATTACTTATAGTCCATATTTAGTAAACAGTGGTGAAAAGCAATAGTGGGAAGTGATTGATAGCTGAAACTCTGGTGCTAGAAATAGTTATGAATCAGAAAAGGATAGTTGAAAGGTTAGAGTGGTTGAAAGTAAGCAAGTTGAAATGGGAAAGACAATAGTCCCAAATAGTTTTTGAAAAGAGGCATTCAAAAAATAAATAGTCTAGATTCATTTGCTGAGAGACAAAAAACAATAGTTAGACCATGTTCTTATGGACCAATATTATTCTTATTATATAATATTATAATGTAAATAATTGTAAACTTTTAAATACTTTATTATTCTTGGTTTTATATAAAACCAAATCTAATGCTAAATTCGATACAATATTCACAATATTGCAGGAAATACATTAGCTCTTAAGTTTTATTATTGATCTCTTGTTCCGGAAAATGTTTGGGTGGGCTCTTTTCCCCAACGGCTCTAAAATGCATGTTTGGCTGGTTGTGTTTAATGAAATAAGGAAAAAAATAAAAGAAAAAAAAAACTAGAGATTCAAATAGTTAAAAGAAATTTGTAAAGTTCGAAGGATCTCTTAAGATAGAATCTAAAAGGCCGCTTTTAAAAAAATTGGGAGCATGATTAAATTACAACAATGGCATCACTTTGTCACGCAAATCAACCCTCGAAATAACTCGTGTGGACTTCCCGGTATCTTGCATCAGGCAGACGCTTGCTAATTCTCCTGCAAGAACAAATATATGAAATAAAAATATTAAGAAACCGATTTCCTTCCTCTGGTTGTTCTTCCGCCGACCTGCGTTTGCGTCTCTCCAGTTTTTGGTGGGTTTGATGGTTGACTTCCTCCTACATTTGGATCTAACTTCTGATCATCTGACTTGCGCTTTCTCCCTCTAGTTTTTGGGGGATTATAATTCAGTTTACTGCTTTTTTGGTTATCCAATTTGCTGCCGGTTGCAAACCCACCATAACTCTCTGTCGCAGTTGCATTATACTTGGATGATCCCTCACCCTGACCTCCGTTATTACGAGCTTCATGTCCTGCTTCAGGCGATGCCTTTTTTGTAATTGGCTCCCGGGACTTAGCTGCCGGAGTTCCCTGGGTTGGCTCCACCCATGAAGAATGTTTGTAACTCCAACGAGCATTCCCAAACCACTTGTCAACCTGCATTGTGCAACATCTTTCCAGTTACATAAAATAAGTAGCAGATATCTACTAAAGAGGAAAAATAACAAATAAATAAATATGCATTTTATCTCCACATGTTCATACGTTGCTAAATGAATGACTGATAGCAAAGATGCATAACCTGCTGAAAAGTCATTCCCAGATCGTTGGCCAATCTTTCTTTTGTAGCTCGGTCAGGATACTGATTTTCCTTGAAGGAGTTGTAGAGTGTCTGAATAGCAAAACAACCATAATTTCGTCCATTATTAATTGAAAACTAGAAAAGCAAATAAACTAAAACAATTTTCTATGGCAAAGTGAATAAAGAGCCTAAACTAACTTTCATCCATTGATTTATTTCCAAAAACACCCGACCAGACACATAAGAATGAATGACTGGAGTCCAAGATAACAATCCAAAAGATGCATGATAAATTATATAATCAGATGTTAACCAATATTACCGCCAGCTTTTCACCTGTACTTGATAATACGTGATTCCACTGTTTCCAAAACAATGAGCTAGGGTGCAGAGCATTTGCAAAAACGTGGAAATTTGTTTTCCATCTTGAAGAAGTTATTCATCCTTAATACGAAATGAAAACACTAAAACTGCAACTTGACAATCCCAAATCATAGCCCACAAATTAAGATCAAATTTCTGACCATTTAAGAAAGACTTCAATATTTAATTAATACCAAAGAGATCCAGACTCAAAAAAGAAGACTTGTAAAAGGCTTACCTGTGTCACAGCATCTCCAAGTCTCTTATATGATGATGACCTAGCATTTTTTCCACTACAACCAGATGCAGATGATCCCCTGTATATTTTAGCAGGTGACGTAATTGCATTATCTAAGTTAACTTTATGGCATCTTTCTGCCTCATTATTATTCCCAGTTTCCCCCATATATTGCTGCAAATTGGAACTCCCGTTCATATTCAAGGAAGCAATTCCATTAGCAGAAGCTGAAGTATTTTCTTTTGCACTTCTCCTTCTCTTCATTGTTCTGACTCTATCAGCATAATCTTCATCATCACTTGAATCAGATGAAGCATTTGCATATGTTTCCTTCACAAATCACAAAGATGAAAGTTAAGTAAACTACAGAAGGGAACAAGAAAACAGACAATAGCAAACATCCCATGCATTAAATATGCTATCGCAAGATAATCACCTCTAGTATTAAATGTACTTGCATTTCTAGCCATGATTGGAACAGTTACACATTGACACAACCTGAGTAGCTTCTCTAATTGCTCCATAGCACAAACTACTGTCTATTTCCCATGCACACATATGGAGACATTACCATCAATTAAGAAGGCAAGGACTGTCATTATTCTTGTTTTCAACAATCGATAAGTAACTTATGGCATTGAGATATTGCAAGAGTAGAAAGTTCATCTCTTACTCCAAATCAAATTCTTCTAGACACACATACCAAATAGACAGAGCATAACAGAAAACTATTCTAAATACAAAGGGGGCACATTTTCTTTGTACAGGTGGAACACCTCCATTAACATGGAGATTGAATCGTAGCAAGTTTATTGGAGTTGAAATCACTTCTGAGATAAAAGCTTGGCAAATATGACCAGAGGATCGTGAAAAACATGACTAAATAAAGAAGCACTCACATCATACAGCTTTTTGTAATCCAATCTTTCCACATTTCTTTTCTGAGAAACAGATTCAGAACATTCTTGGTTTGGGTTCTGCTCCAATATGGACATAAGCTCACCCTTCAAAGACTCCTTTCTACCAATCCTTGATCTAGGTGCACTAGAGTCTTTTTTAAGCCCAAACATATTTTTTTCTTCCCCTGATAATTCATTGTCATTAAGAGCAGCGCTAAGATCTTCAGAGTCTGACGTAAAATCAGAACTTGAATTTTCTTCCTCCACCTTTTCATCACGATCTGGAGCATCAGGGTCAAAGTCGTCGTCATCAGGATCATCAGAAGGAAGCCCCACATACTGGTCGTCTTTATGAGGAGAAGGCAATTCATCAGATGCAGAAGAGAAGTCTGACTCATCTGAGCTTGTTTCATTTTCCTCTCTATTCTCATCTATGTGTGAATCAGAGTTAGATTCATCTCCCTCTCTCTTTTCATATATTTCTGGAACATCAGGATCAAAATCATTATCATCAGAGTCGTCAGAGGAAAGTCCAAAGTTCTGATCCAGATTTTGTCCAATTGTGGCTTCAGGGAATACCTTCTGCACATGGGACAGAAGAACAATGAAAATTTTCTATTAAATATTTAAATAAAATATATTAAATTAGTTCATAATAAACTATTATTGTCACATAATTACCTCCCAGCTATCCATGAAAGAAAGATTCGTTCCTTGAGAATCATTTAGCATGTCAATGCAATCAACTTTACAATCACACCCAGGGCATAGCCAACCCTCATCATCAGGAGGAACTGCATTCCAAGGGGGAGATCAAAAGAATTAAGAATAATGAAAGCAACTCTGTGAAACAAAGATCAAAGTCAGTCCACATCTTATCCAACAACTGAATAGAACATTACTATCTTCCTTTAGCAATGGAGGTGTCAAACAGAGCTGGTGGAACCCTCGGTCGCAAATACCATCACACAGAACAATATCGTTATGTGTAGTCAAGTCTTTGGATCCACATCTGGCACAAAATATCTGCCAAAAAAGAAGTCTGAAGTGGTTATATTTCAGCATCTCAGTATCAAAAACTGAAGAAATATTTTAGGCTAGAGCAATAGGCAGCAACAAGAATTCTCAACAAGCACGATCAAAAACTCAAGAAATCTCTCACATCCTCACTGCTGATCTGTCCATCAGAATCAAACAAAGAGGCAGGAAACCTTCCTTCAGCACACAATGAATCAATGCGGTGAAACAAATCCCTTATTTTCAGTTTACGTTGTAAAATTTCTGCTGTGGCTCGTTGCAGCTCCTTCTCCGGCTTCAACTTTTCAAGGCTGCAGAAATTACATAAATGGAATATTACATACAACCTGTTGGTGGAGAAAATCATTAAACATATAGAGAGTGTAACAAGAAGCTACAGATCAAGAGCAAAGGACAGGCCAAATTAATTCAGATTCTCTCAAGACTCGAGAAAACAGAATACAAGCTAGCTTATCAAAAAGAATCCAAAAAATATTGCGTACATTTTATGCAGCAAAATGCCATTTTTACAGATGTGTGACAGGGCCATCAATGAAGATACACAGTCTTTGGGTCCACTATAACACTGTTAAAAGTGTTTTTGACAAAATTACTAGTCTTTCACATCTATTGGAGCATGAGGACTAACACAGACATAAAGGGGCAGTGTTTCATCTTCTTTCCATGTTTCCTCTCTATAATAAATTAAACCAAAGTTTATAGCACTGCAATGATTGGTAAGACTATCAGGTTTGGTTAGCACTTAGTTTCATGCCAGCAAGGAGTTCTGGAGTGCTAAATCTAGATTCGCCCTTCAATTATGTATACGACCACAAAATGGTGATATTGCTCCAGAGTTTATGCCACAGAAGCAATTGGTCAAACTACCATGCTTTTTTTGTAGTTACATTTTCACGTTAGTATAAATCAAGATTCATCCTTCAGTTTTGTACAGAACCACATGTCTAGTTGACACAAAATAATATCATATTCAACTTCTCAATTGGATTCCCATGCTTATTGAGTTTCTGTAATATGATTTTATGTCTCCTAACCAATCAGCTATTCCTGATAATCATAACTTAGATTAATAATTTCTTGTTCTAGCCATTTTGCTTATTTGAGATATGTGTTTTTACAACTTAGATGTTGAGCAGGACTAATTGTGGATATATGTAGCCCAACAAAAACAAATAATATGATTCAACTCCACAATTTCCGCGGACAGACTCAAAATTACTTTATAAAAAATTAGGAAGATAATGCTACAAAATATAAATTGAAAGGATCTTTGAGATCAGTGTACAAACCTTAGTCCTTTCCAGCCCTCTCCAGAATAAGCAATGATCAGGCTTTGCTCATAGTTCATTCGATTCAATAAATATCTTAGATGTGTCTTGATCCTTGAATATTCATCTGCTACAACTCTCTCTTTTATTCTCTTTTTTCTTCTTTGTTTTTTTTTCTCCACATTGGAATTAGAACTAGCTAAACTATTGCTGGTCTCAGGTGCTTTAAGTTTCCCTTGTGATCTTGACCGTAGAACTCTATCCGTCCCTGTCAAGGATCTCAACATGTATTTTTTCCTGGAAAACTTTGACGTTTTTTTAACCTTTCCTCCCAATCTGCTGGAGTTATTAAGTGCATTCTTTGGTGTTTCAAACTGTTTGACACTTGAATGATTGTCCATATCACTTTGCACTGATCCTAATAGCTCAGTAACAGGAATCAGGGTCTGATTATCAGGAGGTAGACCCAAAAACTGACTACTTGAAATGGATGTAGGAGTTTGATCCAAAGATTCATTAGGAACACAAATGGGTGAAGCTCTCAGTTCATCTATTTTCTTTTGCACCATTTCAGAGTCAACATTTTTTTTCTCCTGCAATGTATCACAACAATTGCTATTCAATGGAAATTCAGGGGCTGGGAAACATGTAGTTTCTTGGTGGAGAGAATTTTTAACACCAACCTGGTTACTTTTGTTTGAATCTTCATGCGGTTGTGCCACAACTTCAGTAAAAGGATGCAGGGAATCAACAGGAAATGCTTGCAATTTTTCTGTCACAATACTGCTTGACGGTGTATCATTGGTTTCCTTGCTTTCATTTGCTATTACTTCAGAGCTAACCAGTCCATTTTCCTTCAATGGACCACTGTGTGCACATTCACCACCAAAATCCATGCTTGAACTTCTAGGAGCTGTACTCTTCCTAGATGTATGCTCAAGAAGGGGATCTAGAACTTCAGTAATTTTGTATACATCTTTGACAGATGTTCCCAATGGTTCACTAGCAACATGCCCGGGGATTGCAATACTGTCTCCTGGTCCAGTCTGAACTAATTCTTTCTCGTACTGATCCTCCCGCTCACATCTCGCATTGTGTTTTGACTCAGAATCTAATCCATGAGTCTGTTCCACTACAGTTTGCTTAGGACATGGATAATTGTTGGTATGACAACCAAGTTTTGATGGAGAAACACCCATATGCTCTGCCCTGGACATTGAAAGTTGACAGCAATATCTAGACAAACTCTCAACTTTGGTCAAGCTTCAAACAATATATATGACTCCAACCCTTATCATAAGAACTGACTGATAGACTGGTAAAAGTGTTCACATTATTGTAGACATTTGACGTAAGGAGCAAGTATTTGCTTCAGAAACTGACCATGAAATCAACAATCTTCACTTGCCAACAGTAGCACATATATTGTCACAACCTCTTCATCAAAAATATTTACCTGAAGGAAGGGATAATAAGAGAAGAGTTAACGAACCAGAATTGTAATCAATTGTCAATATCCCGATCAGATTTCAGGAAAATGGCTCAGACAATTCCACATATGATGTATAAGGTACAGGCAGGAATGTCCAACTGTAACCTTTCTGGTATATTATGTATAAAGTGAGACTACTAAAATAGAAAATGTATATACTCAATATTATACAACAGTATTCCATGCCATTGAGGAAAATGATCTTATTATTGAGGTTATATATTGTTTACAAGCAAGTCTATTCCCGTAACCTATACACTGGTACAAACTCAAACTATTGAAAGTTTTTAAAAATCACAATCAAGGCAGAATAAACTTTACACTCTTCAGTTTAACAGTCAGAACTAATGATTCGTCCAATATGCTCATAGCCTCACCATTGATATACTTAAGATTATGCTGAAATTTAAACAAAATTACAAGAGGTGGAGCCATATATCTCTATCAATTCTCCTCTAGGTCAATGAAAGTTAAAATTTGAAGAGTTTGGTAATAGCTGAGAGAAGTGCATTCACATGCTTTACAAAAACGAGTACATTAGTGCTTATTTAGATGCATTAAATTGCCACATTGTAGAAACCTTATAATTTCCACATGCATTTAAATGCTCCAGAAAACCTAGAATGCAAAAGGAGATGCAACATAAATTATATACAAATACCTCAAATCCCTAAATAACAATTTGGAGAAAATGGCAAAAGAGAGGAAAAATGAGAGTGGCAACCACCATTCCATTGTTCCTCGCCTCATTTGAGGTCATGCCTTGCAAAAAGGGATCTCCCAAACAAGGGAAGAAAGCAATGCCCCATGCAAATTGAGAAAGTGTTCTTTATGTTGAATATGGCTAAAAAAGGTAAATAATTCCCATAAATTGCACAGGATTTTGCATCAGATAGTCTCATTCATCATTTACTCCTTAATCTGCACCAATGCTTCAAAAACACGCATTCCTAAATAAGTTTCCAAGGAAAATTCACCAACTACCCAGTACCTACGAGGTATTGGATTTTCGTACAAATTCTGAAGAAGTAATTAGTACAAGTTTTACAACATACAATTAGGCAAGTGATAAAAGCTTATGTGAAAGAATCATGCTGATGGCCTCTAGCTTCCAGTCCTTAATTAGTTCAGGCCATTAAAAAAAAAAAAAAAGATCAGAGAACAGTCAAATTGTGCAAAAGGAAAATAAAGCTGATATGTGCAAGATATACATTATTAAGAATGAAATGATCTGAGAAGGATTTCAGGCAAATCTTTCTGATATATATATATTATAAAGAGTGAAATGATCTATCGGTCCATTAATGCTTTATTGGTAAACTCATGAACTCCAAAAAAGAATAAAAAGGATGAACATAACCAGAATTTATGCCAGTATCTTGTTTTAACTTAATTGGTCAAAGACTACCATAATTAAATAATGCGTTTCATTTTAGCTTGATAAAAAATATAGATATCAAGAAAATTTTGAAACACTTGGACAACAGCAAGTTATTGGCCTGAAAAGTAGTCCTTTTAAAAGAGCTATGTATTAAAATAAGTGTTACTATTACTTGTCTGCATAAAACAAACTAAAGAGATTCGCGAAGAGACATTAAAAGCTATCATAGCATGTTGAATAAACTGAAATTTCAATGCTTAACTACCCCTCATTATCATCAAACAGCAACAAACGCTTGTCTTCACCAACAACAGAACTCGGCCAGTGTTACTGACCTCATCCATTGCCTACTCTAATCTATTAACCCGCAAAGCTCGATAACAATTATACATATCTTCTCCCCACATATCCCACAAATATAAAACTACAACGTCCTCCACATCAGAAACAAAAAGAAAATTACAGCATACACTTAATAAAAGTATGAATAAACACTAAACTGTCAAAGATCGTCAACTTTTAAACGCATAGTTAGACAAATACTACATTCAGGATCCTTTGCACCGCACATTCTTAAGTTCAACATGTCAAACAAAGAAGCAAATACATAAGCACCTCCAAATACACATTCATCAATTACTCACGACATGAATGTTTTAAAGAAATCGAACACAGGCAGACCTCTAACAAACCACATAAAACAGTTCAAACATCTTCGTTCTCTCTTCTCCTTCTCCCCAGCAACGGAACAGACAAATGAGCAGCAGCAACAACAACAACAACAAAAATAGATTCCGAAACCAAAGTTGAGGCAAACATTTCAAGTTCCGGTAATCGAAACAAACAAACCAAGATTCAAATTAGACTTTCGAAAACCGTCGAACATTCTCGACGATTCTTTTAGCTTCTCCTCTGATAGAGTTTTCAAGAGAGAAAAAGAAATGAAAGATTGTGTGCAGGAGTGAGTAGTGACCTTAGCTTTGTTTGTACACGCTAGCGAGAACGGAGTGGTTTTAGGGAGAGTAAGGGCGGTGATTCAGAGTCGAAGCCTCCAAATCTGGGCCACCGTAAAAGCTAAAGTAGCAATGTAGCTCTGAGAGTTTAAAAAAGAAAAACTAGAAAGGGCCTCCCCTTATTGCTATTGTGCGCGCCGGGGAGTGGCGCCTCCAAATTTTGATGCTTTTATCGTGGGCTTGAGTGTACGGCTTTTTAAAGGTTGAATCAGATTCGGTTCGTTCGTGAGTTTGTTTACATGCGGCTTCTCTCTTCTTTTTGGGCTCGTTTAGAAGACGTCGTGTCTAGGCTGAATCTTCCACAACCGAATACCTATAACAGGCCTTGCAGGTAGGAGAATTGCCGGCCTCTGTCTATACTTTTAGAGCTCGTTCTTAACTTACATCAACGGTCAATTAAATTCTAAGCTTTTTGTAATATCTACCAAGCATTATAATAAAGATCAACTGCTTCTAAACAATAAGTCCATACTACATGCAAATAAAGCCAAAGAACTTTGCAAGCAGGACGGAGCTATGTGGGGCTCTTAGTGCATTGAGCTTCTCAATATTTTAAAAAATTAAATATTTTTATTTTTAATAAATATATATATATATAAGGACAGAATTAGTTGGAGCCCATTGATATATTGGGTTTTTTCAAGATTTAAAAATTTTAAATATTTGGATCTTTTTATTTTAAATTTCTGGCTCCGTCATTGCTTACAAGGTAGCTAACAGACAAAAATTTCACATGATCCATGCTTAATTTAGGGGCTGTTTGTTTCCGTTTTTTGTTGTCGTTTTTGTAAAAAGAAAACCAGGTAAGTAAAACGTGTTTGGTTTACTCTGTTGTGATTTTTTGTTTTTGAAAATAAAAAAACCACAACAATTTTACAGAAACCAGAAAACATCGTTTCTCTTAATTTTGATAACATGTTTTCTTCAACAGAAAAACAACATATCTCTATTATTTATCTCGATTAATAATAATAATA
>JANKYE010000225.1:32891841-32907058 GCA_032467995.1 Erythroxylum dillonii
TAGATTAGCATTTACTTATAAGGTCTGGAAACATCTAGATGATGGCTCCCAATACGATCCTCTATATCATGTAAAATATACACATATCACAATTTACACTATTATAAGTGTTTAATAACGCACATATATGCAATGAAATATGTGTCATGCATGTTCATGACAATTCCGTGTATTTTTCCATCAATTCCATCACATAATCATTATCATATCAAAACTTATATAAGTATAACTTATACTTAGGTTTATTCCTCACTAAAACCATTAAAATCTCTATTCCTTTCTCATTGACTTACTTTCAAAATTTTCCAAAACACACTTTTAGGTCTACTGTTCACGTTCTATTAAAAAGTGAAATTGATGTAATTTGTCATATCTTTTTCTAGAAAAGTGTTCCTTTATGTCTTATGTTTCTATTGACACTAAAATCACTCAATTTGGTTCAGTAATTTGGAAGATATACGTCAAACATTTTTGGACTATTCTTATTCAAAAACAGTTCACTATGTACAAATTCCATCCAGAAATTGAAGTTCTTAGAGACTGAATCATAATTCAACTCTTTCATATGAACTTTAACCCTATTCCTATAGTGTACTATAAATAAAAAATCATCTCAATTAAAATCCTATAGATCCAGATATAATCAAAACACTGAAGTATATTCAGTAAAAATAATCCTATTTACACTGTTCCAACAGATTCCCACACTTTCATTTGATCAATATTTTTCAAATCAATTCAAAATGCTACAATTTTTCATGGAGAGATACAAAAATGTTTTAGGAATATATTGGTTCAAGAATCACTTCATTTAGAGGTCAAATGGTGAAGTTATAGCCAAACTAATCAAATATAATTGTATCTTCAATCCTTTTGTACCTATTTTGGTACAATTGGCATAACTTTCTCTAGAGATGTCGAATTAAAACTATATTTGGATGGTTTCGAAAAGGACTTCTAGATCTAGAATTTTTGTGAAGACTTAAAGTGAAATTCTGTCATTTAGAGACACATGGCCATTTCACAAGGCCATGTGTCTCTAAATGACAGAATTTCACTTTAAGTCTTCACAATGACTTTCGGGTCAGATTGTGTTTTCTACATCAAAAACACACAGGCCGTGTGAATTTACACGACCTGACTGTGTAACCTTCAGGTTTACTAAAATTTTTCCTCTCCAAAACCCCTCCAAAGGATCCTAAACCCATTCTAACATCACATATACTCTTAATCTTTCCAAATTCACATCTTCTTATGCAGTTATCACTCCATAACCATTCAAACACCAATTATAATTCATTCACTCCCAAATTCTGAACTCATTTAACTCATCATCTCAATGGATAACTTCTTTAACTATACCCAATTTCAACTCAACATCATCCATACACATTTCATATTTCCCACTTGATCATAAACACTTAAAATATAATACATTCCTACATACTCAAAACATAACACAACATACACATTCATCCGCAACTTTTGCTACACCTAATTCCTAAATTCATGTCAAGATTTGGGACTTTTAAAGACACAATTTAAATTCGATGTCTTCCAAAGAAATGTATCCATATGCCTCTAGTTTAATCCAAATTAAAAATCATCTTAATTGTAAAAATTCAAATTCATGAGCATATATGCTAACATTATGCATAAGCATAAAATACATTTTCATAATCTCTTTTTGAGCTCACAAGTACCAAATTTTAGGATTATAACCCTTAGTATGGGAACGGGATGTTAACATGGATCACTCATGTACTCCCCACCATTATCTGTACGGAGACGCTTGATCCTTCTGCTTGTTTGAGTTTCCACCATCTTCTTCCATTTGAGGAAAACTCTCAGCACTTCATCCTTAGTCTTTATAGTATACACCCATAATCTTCGAGAAAAATCATCAAAAAAGGTCACATAATAGTGTTTTCCTCCTAAAGAAGCTGTTTTGGAAGGTCCTCACACATCAGAGTGAACATAATCCAAAATACCCTTTGTATTATGGATTGCAGTGCTGAATTTCACTCTTATCTGCTTCCCTTTGACACAATGTTCACAAAAGTCTAATTTGCAAGCTCGAACCTCATTCAATAATTCTTGATTTACTAACACCTTCAAGGATTTTTTTACCTGCCTGTCCCAAACGCATATGCCACAACCTAGCTGCTTCTAGCTCTTGATCATCATTAAAAGATATTGTTGTTTTTCCAATAACTGCATTACCCTGGTAATAATACAAGTTATTATTTCTTAGAATTCCTTTCATTACCACAAGTGCATCAAAGATGATTTTCATTACTCCATTTGCTACATTTATAATGTAGCCCATTGATTCTAGGACTCCCATATAAATGAGAATCTTCGTCAAACTTGGCACATATCTAAAATCTGTTAGAGTTCTGGTTATTCCATCGTGATTCCTTAAACAAATTGAACCAATCCCATTTATTGTGCAGGGATTGTCATTTGTTGTGTAAACAACTTCACCTTCTAGCTCTTCAAAATCAGAGAACCAACCCAGATTGGGACACATATGATGGCTACAGTCTAAATCGAGCAGCCATGAACTAGAAGGGCTTATTGAGGATGTAACAACTAATGAAAGATCTGAGTCTACATCTTCGTACTTAGCACATTCGAATTTGCAACAACCTTTCCCTTATCAGGTTTATTTTTATTCTTCTGATTTAGACAATCCTTTTTTCAGTGCCTTTTTTTCCTGACAAAAGGCATATTCATCTTTGCTCAATTTGAGCCTCGACTTCGATCTCCCTTTCTTTCCTTTAATCTGGCTCTGCGAATGACCTCTGCCTACCAAAGCTTCTGCTGCTCCACTTATACATTCTTCCTTTGTCTTCCTTCTTAATTCATAACTGTACAAAGCAGTTATAACTTCACTAAGAGATACATCTACCTTTCCATGAAGTAAAGTAGTTTCATGAAATTCAAACTCTTCAGGAAGTGATCCCAACAGCGTCAAAGCTAGATCTTCATCTTCAAATGTCACATCAAAATTCATTAAATCAGTAACAAATTATTTAAAACTGGCGATGTGATCATTTATAATTGTACCCAAAATATAAGAGAAACGAAACAGTCTCTTCTTCATATGAAGCTTATTCTGACTGCCTTTCTTCAGAAATTTCTCTTCCAATACATTCCACAATTTAGATGCAGAAGTTTCTTTCGAGAAAACATACTTTTGCTCTCTAAAAAGACACGATCGAATTATACCACATGTCAAACGATTTATAGTCTTCCAATCTTTCTACTCAACATCATCTGGTTTCTTTTCTTCAATGATGATGTCAAGACCTTGCTGAAAAAGAGCATCTTGAACTTTACTTTGCCACATGTCGAAATGACTCATACCATCAAATATCTTCACCGCAAATCGTGCATTTGTCACAGCAGTCCTTGCTAGAATAGACAAGGTAAAAGCTATCAACGTAGTTGGTGCACTCGTATCTTTGATTTCTGTCATCTTTGCTACAATTTCTATTCAATAGCAGTTAATGCGAAATGCCAATAGCCCAAAGAAAAATCTTTTCTAATATGGAAGATCATATCATGCTGCAACCACAGAGCATATTAAGAAAAAACCTTGGCTCTTATACTAATTATTGTGAAACTCTGGGTTAATTTCCTTCATTAATGACACATTCACCTTAACCATTATTACCTAGGTGAATAAAGTGTGAACGATTGTACTAAAAATCATACCAGAAAAATTCCCAGGAAAGATTGGAGGGCACAAACGGTCCCACTTAAGTTCCAATCTCCTAGATAGAATTTTCCTAGTCATGTAGAACACCAGAATTTAACGAGGTTTAACCAATTATGCCTACTTCCTCAGACACTCCTAAATTGACATTTCACTAAAAAATACAAGTGAAATACTACAAAAGGAGAAAAGAAATTTTATCTTATGAAAGACAATCTTTTGGATGCTTAAGATAAGTGAAGGAGTCTTTCTTTTATAATTTATGAAGACTCCCTCATTTTTGTAATTCTTCAATATGAGATTTCAAAATATGTCATAAGTTAACAGGATACATATCGACACCAAAAATAATAATCCATATATCTATTTGTTTCTATATGTTTATAAATTATGCAATTTCACTTAACTCAGTCCTTCAAACTTATTAATTTGAAGAAAACCTAATTCTACTTAATATCTTAATTAGATTCTTCCCTATTTTACTTGAAAATGAAAATTAAAAGATGCAAATCGCTAATTAACACCCAATAAAATAATTACTATGCACAAACAATAAACTAAAAAACTTCATTTCAATTGGTATATATACTACTATCTAATTTTGTACTTGTGAATTCATCCCCGTTACAAAATTGAATTATCCTCTAACTGAATCTCTCTTGTGATCATCTTAATACTTTTTTTTTTTTACTAGAAATCACCCTTATGCATACTTTTTCATGTTTTTCTCACAGGACGCCTTTTTTGGGGTGAAAATTGAAAATTGTCCAACTTTTTTAAAATAAAGAATCAAAGATATTCATTAATTAATGGTCTAGATTCAACTATCTAATATCATATCTATGTGTCTTTTTAAGAATTATAAAATTTTTCTTTCTTGAATCACCTCAATTAAATATTATTATAAAAAATTATGACCCAAATGTCAAATAACATTTGCACGAGATACTTTCATTAAAATTTCTTATTTATATTCAATATAATTTTCTTATTATTCTTAAATTACTAAACAATGCTTAATGGTGATATCAAATTAAACTAACATGTCTTTTCATCAAATTTTCTTAAGTGATGTCATTACAACTAATCAATCTTATACCTTTTAAGTATCAAATCACTTCAACTTGTACTTCTATCAAAAGTTATTCTCAAATACTGCCCAGTGGTGAAATTAAAATAAATTAAGAATAATTTTCAATAAAACTTCTCTTCTTACACTGTTATCACTACAATTAATCGATCCAATACTTTATAAATATACAATATCAATCTACAAATTAATTAACAATAGAAATTTCTTAAATTTTATCTAATCATAAAAGTCACAAATTTAAAATTTTATAGTTTCTTATATTATAATTTTTTTAGTAATTTAAAATAATAAAGAGAAACTTTGAAATTTTTAAACCATACAAGAGGTTTTTCTTTCTTTTGCATGAAAATAAATGAAGACCTTGCTAGAAAACGTTTGGCACAGGGCTAACTTCCATTACTCTCATTATCCATTACAGCTGAGAGTAACTTCTTAATACAAAGCATATGGTAATTAGAAGTTTCTTGGAATGTTAAAACTTAAAATCAATAGCCTTTTAGAAAAGTAATTAAAGAATAAGTTATAATCAGATGAAATCATTGACAGCTGATAAGAAATGGGACCACTTATTTTCAAAGTTCGCTGTGCCAAAAAGCAGGAAGCTCCAAGAATGGTCCCTTGTTTAATACTTCTTTGGACAAACATTTCCATGCTGGTTGCTCTTGCTACATTACACACCAGGCAAGCCTACTTAAATATGCACACCTATAAGACAACGATTCTTAAGAAAGTGAAACCAGTCATAATGGAGACAATGGAGGAACTCAACCAGCTACTGGGATTAGGAAGTATTTCGATCTCAATAAATTCGGCCATGCCAATTGCTTAGAATTGACCCAACACTATTTGGGATTTTGATATGATATGTAGCCCTCTCACCAAATGAACAAAAAGTCCCTAAAGAACGTTGCAGTTGATCTAATTATATGGCATTTATTGTGGAAACAGCTATCAACTAGCATGATAGATGGAAAAAAAATCACGAGAAATTAATTTTGAAAGGAAAACAAAATACAAGATAAACACAGATAACTTCATTGCCTGTGCAGGCTCTTCACTCAACTTAATTGCATCCAAATGACTCCACAATCTGATATGGAGACAAGCCTGACGATTTACTGGAAAAGACCGAACAAGTGAAGTGTCTTATAGTCCATTGGAGGGTCAGCATCAAGATTTTTTAAGTATAACAATCGTGGTCCCTAACTTTCGAGGCAGAGGTAAATTTAATACTAAAAGCATTTTTAGTCTTGACTAAATATCTCAATTTCACCTTGGAGCTTATCATGAGTTGTATTAAAATGTGGAAAATCATCAATCTGAATTAATTCAGATAGAACGATAGAAGCCATGTGATTCCATTTTCATTGCATAATAATTCAGCCACCTTTGTCTCTTATCTTTTACTTGTTGACCTCGAAGACAGTGAAATGATTCAGAAAATTCTCCCATGTACACAGTTATACACCATCTCATCAATACTCTTTCATTTTATCTGTTAATGCTGTTCTTTCTGATCGCTTAATATTGCTGAAAGCGTGTGGTCACCATAGTCTCTTTTTCTCAAAGTGTCGACAAAATCCACTATGGCATTGACAAAATCGTTATTGGAAAGATAAAAAAGAAGAATTTAAAGGGATGAAAATATGCTCATTGCAGTTTCGCTGAAAGAAACATTGCACTAGATATATATGTCATGATGTCACAATCCTTTCCACAGGTAAACTCAACCACAATACAAAACCTTATCCTGAGAAGTCCTAATCAAACATACGCTTTTAACCTTTTTCTTGTAAAGCTACGAAAATCACTCGACAAAAAGCTAAAAAGAAAAAAAAAAAACAGACAATACATCAAGAGTCTATTGGTTTTCTTTTCTGCATTGCCAAATCCATTGAACTAAATTTTGGTAGGTTGACTAATGAAGTCACCGTCTTCTTTCCGGTGTCCAATGAGGCAAAGCTTGGCTGAAATGTGTCGTTACCATCCTGGAATCAAGCAACTCGACAATTGGTGTGAAGTTCACACACCTTGGAACTTTGTACTGATTAATGGACGCTCCTCTTGATATTGCATAGTCCATTAGCTCCTCAAATGTGCCATTTTTAACCACTCTTATCTCTAGTGGACCTATGGAGTTGTCCGCAGCACGGCCTTGCCTATAAACTGAGTTCAATGATTCTTCCATGGCATGGCAACACTGATTCAGTACCTGCATAGTGGGCGAATTGGCAGAGTTTTTCACTAGTAATTCCCAGTAAATTACGTAGTGACCCGGAATCGTTTTTGTGTCGGCATAACTCGTGTATTCAACAACGCTAGTGTTGAATTCACGTAAGAGTTGGGACGCGTTCTCCACCGCTTTCTGTAACTCTGCCTCGTCGGTCTTGTCCGAGTCAATACTGAGTAGTACGTTTTTTCTTCTTACAAAATGGAAGTGAGGTGCTGAGTTGTGAAACCCGGTGACTCTGAGGATGTCACCAACTCGGTACCTATATAAACCTGCATAGGTTGTGATCACGAGTTCGTATTCTTTTCCCACTTCAACGTCGACAAGGTCAACGAGTTTTGGCGGCGAGTCACGGGAGGTCCAAGTCTTGCTCGGCTCGTGGGGTAAAAACTCGAAGTATGCCATGTTTGGCATGATTGTATAGGAGACCTCTGATGGTTTACACATGGGGTTCAGGTTTAAACCGAAGTAACATTCTGACGAAGCATACATGGTGCATGCCAACGGTAACCCTCCACTATAGTAATCCAGGGTTGGGATGTACTGTGCCATAGCTCCAGTTACGATCACATCAAGATATTTGGTGTTGGGCCAAATTCTGGTGATGATCCCATCCCATTTCTCCTTCGAACACTCCAATCTGATAACCTCTGCGATTGTTGGGTTAGGTTTTAGGATCTTAATCATGCAGTCTCTGAGAGAAGGGTCGGTGATTTTGCTGTTTAGAGTTCCGGATTCTATGTCATGAGCAAGTTCTTGCCAATGAACTTGGAGAAACCTGATGGCACGGAGCAGACCGGAGGCAAAGATTGCGCCAACACGGAGCACTTGCTCCCGCTCCAGGAGACCACAGATCATCTGTGTGTACATGCTCTGGAAAGAGTCGGAGCAAAGAATGGCCTCGTTAGGGCTCGTGTAGACGTTGTAGGGGTCGTAGGGACGAGTCTTGAAGTGGTCGCTATTGTAGTAGCTTGTGAGCACTGGGCGAGCCAGGAGACCACCAGGAGTTTTGGTCTCAGATTTCACGAACATAAAGTAGAGACCTTTGCCTTTATCCAAGCCAGGGACGTAACTGTTGCACATAAAGAGCGTCTTTATCAGAAAAAAGATTATTTCTTTGCATGTGAGAGCACAGTTGATTCGAATGCATCTATCGGAACTTACAGATTCATCACTGGCATGAGCAGACTATATAATAATTGCCGACGATCCAGCTCTTCTTGAATTGTTGGCATCAGCTTTCTTTCACCGGCAGATGTCCCGGAACTGGGGTTTTAAAGAAAACGAAATTAATAGGATAATATATAATTGAAGTCCTCTAACTAAATATTTACAATCAGCTTGTAGCTAGTAAAAAAAGTATAAGAACAAAGAGTTAATAATTAAAACACACCTGGTAAGAAACTCGGAGATGGGGTGAGAAGACAAGATGGCAGAGCGGTCGCCATTAGCTATACGTTGGATTTCAGGCTGAAGATCGTCGTAAGTGATTATAGGGAGTTTGGACTTGAAAGTCTGGCGATCGATAGCACCATTAAGTTTGAACCTTTTCAAGTACTCGACCTGAGCGTTACGGCTCAGGATTTCAGCCAAAACTTTTTCCTGAACGAAGTCAGCATTTCTAGTCATTTCCTTGATAAATTGAAGGGCTTTTGCATCTTTCTCGCATGCTGGAGGACCCAAAGGAGATGAGAAGGCATCTTCAACAGCCATTTCAGCCAGGAAAATGAGAAGAAAAACAAAAATATGTTCTTATCTAAATTTTATTTTTACGAGTTCAGAGTTTTGAAGAGATTTTGAGTAAGAAAGAACTTGGTAAAAGTGTTTATGCTGTGAGCATAACAGGTTGCTAGATTGCTGTTTATATAGTGGAGGAAGGGAAGTCCCCGGCTTTCAGCAAGTGACGCGTCATCCGCCACATAGGTAGGGTGCCCACAGAGGACATTGGAGGAAGGAAGCTGGAGGAGGACCAATGTAGGCGTGTAATGGTGGTAGAAAGTGAAAAAACAAAATAAAAAACCAAATTAAAATGTTGTCTTAATAAGAGTAGGGCAAAGGGGGGGGACAAAGCTGGTCCACAACACGTAGACATGGCAAGACGCGAGGGAGGCAAAGAAAAAGAGAGAAGACATCATTTTGTTAGATAAGGTGGCATTTCAATTCATTTTCTCAAATACATATATATTAGAATTATTATGAAGTAAAATTTGACTTAATTTAACCTAAATTGTGCACGTCTCCCTTTATTTTTATTAATAAAAATATAAAATAATTATTTATTAAACATATATTAAATAGATTATATAATATATAAACTATTTTATACATATAGAGTGTACATAAATTAGTAAAACTAGAGGGATTTGAACCTTGTTACTAGCAATGTGTTTTAGGGATCCAACCTCACATCGCTTGGCCACCTCCTTGGTTAATCAAATATTTTAATAATTTTCATACTATAATTAATTATTAATTAAAGGACGTTGATTAATTTTATGTAAACAAATAAAGAGATGGAGGACCAGGTGGGCTGGTATTGGGGAGAGCTTGTTGGGGATTGATGGGGATGGGCTGCCGGCGTGCGAGGCAGCTCTCACTGTTTGCTACAGCCTCTTCCACGTGAGACATGCATCTAAACTATAAACTTTGGGACCCCTTCCTTCCTGAGTTTCTGTTTTTTTGTTTTCTGATCTCCGCTACCTGCCTATTGCCCAACAAACCAACACTTCGATCGGATGGTACAAGTAAAGTATAATTATGTAATTACAAATTTTCAAATATGTACTGTAGGGGTTGAATTTATTCAAATCAATCCGTACCAAACGCATTATTAACATCTTGGCTTTCATTTGATAGACGGCGGCTGTATAATCAGGCAACACCTCCCTTTTTCAACTGTTGTTTCTAAAATTTGAGTTGTGGCCTGAAAAGAGTAGAGAATTGCTGATAATTACCATACTTTTCGACATAACAAACTAACTTGTCATATGCTGATTAGTCCAATTTTTAAAAACATTTTAATATATATTTGTGTCCAATTTAAGAAAATGCGTTTCCTCAAGGTTGAATGATATTTTAACTTGAAATTTTTTTTGGGAAAAATAACTGGATCGCTATTACAATTACTCCAAATTTATTGGAGCTTGTTTTAAATATATTGATGTAGGTGGTTACACACTCAATGAATGAATTACTAATTTACCTTTTCCTTACAAGATGCTTTTCCTAGAAGGGAAAAATATTGTTTAAATTAATTCTAATTGGATGAGCTTCTTCGCTCAGCATTCGCCATTTCCAAGGGTAGAATAATGCCAAGTAGCATGTGTTGGGAGTAGAGTATAGCTCTTAACAAAAAAAAAAAAGTGCAATACCATTATTTATGTGGTAAAAAAGAAGTGGAATAATACCCAAAATATATAATTGGTTTCATAGTCTACCTGAATGATTAGAAACGTCTCGGGGGCTTATAAAAACACAAGCCCTTAAGTAAATCACGCTTAATAACAAAAGGAAGGATATAGATATATACACCCCCCCTGGCTGCTGCTCGGTGAAAGAGACTTGCAACTACAAAAGAAACATGGGGCTCTTTTCATGAACACATCAATTCTGATGCTCGTGGAAGAACTTAATTATATATTCTACTGGACCATCTATTCTTATATTTGATGAATGTGACATCCAACTTGCCCCTTAGTAGATGGAGCTAACACAAGAACAAACACAATGTTACTCAACTCTTATTTTCTTCTCTTCTTTTATGTTTTACTCCAATTATGAGGATTTTGCACTTTTTTTTTTGCTTTAATCCTGTGTAAGCTTAGTATCTATATATGTTCCATTTTCCTTCTGAAAAAATGGTTTAAATTGAGTACAGCAACAATAATTAGTATATCCCTTTAGGTAGTTTTTGGCTTCAATTACAACGAGAGTGAAGAAATGAAATATATGGTCCAACGATTGAAAACGGCATCGAAAAATGGAAAATAACACTTGAAAGAGATAAGCACCTAAAAGATCAAGTATATTAACAAATCGTTGAGTAGGAAGTCTAGCAACTGTAAGTGAAATGCATCATTTGCTCATGGCCTATATCTTGGGATCGAATTTAGCAATAGATGCTAAAATCAAACCTTGCAATTATAGATTTATCTATCAGTTTGCCCTGAAAAGCTGGAGGATCAAGAATGATATAAGGCATATCTTGCTCCTAAGTTCCATGGAATGAATTTGATGGAGAACTTAGTATTTTCTAACCTATACAATTATTAGAGCAACTGCCTTACAATGGGAACTCTAATTAGACCAGAAAAAATTTACTGTTCTCTACAAGTTTATTCTTCTATGTTCCTTTATTTATTTTCTTATAACTTGTTTAAATTGGTGTGTTTGGTTCTTTTGGTAATTTGATAAAAATATGGGATTCCTTCAACTTGCAATTTTAACCCTGGACATAAGATCATTCTTGATAGAGTGTAACTCAGCCATCATATATATATATATATCTTCTCCTCTTCTCTGGGCAGACTTAGATAAAATAATTTTTTGATAAAGCCGTGAGTTATTCCATAATCGGTTTTCTCAAATTAGCTTACCAGTTTTGTTAGTCATACAACTGCTACAATAAAGACAGGAAGATTGTTATTGTACCCATCTTTGTAATACATATAATGGTCACTAACAAGAATCTAAGTTTTATGAACACCACCGAACCGACACTGTCATTGTCATCTGATAACAATAAAATTGATGTTTGGTAGTGAGGTCACCGTACAACCTAGCCAATCTATGCCTTTTATTTCTAATCACATCAACTCCTCCTGGTTTTTATATTCAATTTCACTTATGTTGGAATGAATAAACTATAAACGAACCATTAATCTTATATCAACTTGCTATAGTACGACACGTAATAATGGAACCGTGCTTTGCAAAAGACAGGTACAAAACCAAAATTCTCGTGGACTATTCCATCACTTAGTGACAAAAATTACAAGAAAAATATATATTAACTATGTCGTAACGTGTCAGCTACATACAATTTCTTGCCGTTTTGGAAGAGTGTGACATATATAATTAAGGTCAAATTTTGGAGTAATTTGATGCTTTCTCCAACACTAATTCAGATTAGTCAACTGAGGGGTTTGAACTTTGAAGGTTATGGATTAGGCAAGCGAATTGTCGATTTTTTATTTGGGAAGAAAATGAAAGATCATCAATATGTGTAGATAATCTTGTCGACTTTTGTACTAGTGCCTAACAGAACATTGGGGGGACATGTAAAGTCTCCCTCCTTTCTGTTTGCTCTTTCTTGTAGGGTCGAATGGACCACTCATCTAATGACAGAATTTGTAGGTTAGTAATTAAATTAGGTTAAAGTTATACCTCACATCACCATTCCATAATTTAGGTTTACATTTTTATAGTAATCCCTTGTTGTGAAATGATTAGATATTGGATAAGATCAGTCTTTCATTACATATTACAATTCTTTCTTGCTGTTCTCTTTGATAAAATAGAAAATTGAGAGGGTAACTTCATCAACAATATAACCAAATCATTAAGTACAAACTATAATTCATAATTTTTTGGTTACTTTTTACGGGATTTACATAACCATCTTAGTATTTGAGTTAACGTATCAAGTGTCAATAAAAAAATGTGCATAATTATTAACTCAAGTTAATAATTAAGGTGAGAATTAGTTACTTTTTATTTGTATGGTGAAATAGCTCTCTTTTCCGAACTTTCCTTTCCACGTTTTGCTATTATATGATCATTACAATAATTAGGGGAAGCATAATCAGCAGCAAAATTTTAAAAACTGAGGAACAAAGTTTCATTATTTTTACTAAATGTATAATAGTTTTTAGCCAAGGTATCTTTTGTCTTATATTCTTGCCTCCACTAGATCCAAGTATCTCCGTCTTAGTCAGTAACAGTTGTTTCCCGTTTTAAATTAAAAAACCGTGATTCCAATTTAATGAGGTGGTAATCATCTAGAAGAGAAACAAAATTAGGAGCTTCTCCCCCCTTGGAAAGAAGCGAAAGTACGTATAAAACTAGGAAAGAAAAGAGTTTAGATAGATATCACATGCACAGCAGCCGACGAAAGCATTTATAAACTTCGAATTGCTTAAATGATACTTCATGTACATCTGTTCATAAATTAATATAACACGAGCTACAAAACACATTAACAGATCGTGAGGAAAAAAATCCGGAAGAAGAGTAAGAGTTTGAAAACAATACAAAGAGTGGAAACACTAGACAAGGAAAAGATATGTCACCTTCATGGACAACCAAAATATCCAACCTACTTTTAGGTTATCACGAAATGTATACACATGATCATTTCAGTCCCATTATTTTCTCCTAGGTATGTACCCACACAGTTGCTTACAATCCGAGCTAAGTTACAGACCAGAGATACTGTATCCTGTTATCTGGCCATATGGGGCTTTCCATTCTAATATCTGCAACTTGGAGATTATGAAGGAATTGACAACTTCATGGAATGTTCATGGAAAGACTTATCACTGTGGCTCTTTAACAACAGAAATCCATTTTTTTAATACCGCAATGTTGTTATCATACGAGTACCTGTTCGCATATTTGCATGTCTATATCTGCCAAGTGAGTCGTTCACTTATGTAGAGAATTATAGGCTATGAGGGAATATAAAAAAGCGGACCAAACGTGAAGGGGAGGAACGGGGGTGGAAAGTGAAAACCAACAAATGGTCTTTGGGCTAGAAGTCAAAAGTCCATTTGGGGACAAAAGAGGTGATGAGGTCTGGTCATTTATTATAATGCTAAAGAAAACTTTTCCACGTGAAGAGCAATAAGAGACAGACCAGAGGTTCGAGGATGGTTCCTGGCTAGGTTTCCTTTGTTTAGCAATTTCACGTGGGAAGTTATAACAAACGTAAGAGAAGGGATTCCTATAACGTGCGCATTAGTTTATGCATTCGACACTTTCCGGTCAATTGCTACCATATTTTATTTATATTTTCTATGTGTTGTTGGTAATGGTGGTGGTTCGGGTGAGTCCCTTTTTTTGACAATTCAATGACTTAAAAAGCATTCTTTTACTTCCACTTTTCCTTTGGATTATTGCCATGAAGTTTCTTTACTTTGAATGGGGTTGAAAATTGGCCTGAAGTGTTCATTTTCATTACTTTCACAGAAGACAATGGTAACTCAGTCGGTTTTTTATTCATTTCATTTGGCTTTTGAACATGGTATTTCACGTGGGAGTAAGATATAACGCTTATATTAAGTACCATATTCTAATATTCTAAGCTAATATGTACATACACATACACATCATATATATATATATATATATATATATAAAAGGTCCAATCTTAAACAATGCAAATGCTAAAATGGTGACAGCCATTGTTGATTAGTACGAGTAGACTTTCAGAGTTTCGACCTGACTTAGGTGGTAAAATGGTTCAAATTTGACGCAAGGGTACTTTCCCATCCCACCAACTTTGAGCCTTCGTTTTCCTCCGCATAATTATGTGCCTCTTGATACCATAAAGTAGACCTTCAAGACTTCAAAAACACTAACATCATTAGGTCTTTTGCCAACACAAGACTTGATTTTATCTAGACTTTAAAATAAAGTAGTTTCGACTATTAAAAGTGAACTTAGATATATAGTATATTGAAAGTTAGTTTTGTTAAGATATCTGTTATGACATTTTGGACATTATTTGTAATTGGACATTTTTGCTAATTTGTAGAATTTCACTATGACAAGTATTCTACTTTATGTGAGATTATTTGAAAGTTGAAGTTTATTTGAGATAAACATTCTAGTCATGATAGGATTTAATTGAAATCAAATCACTATATCTTGACCACTACAAGGAAATTCATGAATTGCGACCGACCAATACCGATGGAATTGAAAACCGTTGGAAATACCAACCGAATAAATGGTACCGTCGGAGAAGTTGGTAGACAGTTGAAAAGTAGTGACCAACCAGCATTCCGTCTTAAAACTTAAGTGAGGCTTATTTACCGACCGAAATTTCGTCGGTAATGGAGTCGGTAAAACGTCGGTCACTTAAAACCTATCCCTCTCTTTTTTTCCTCTCCCCCGCGCATATTCTCTCCTTCCTCCCTTCGCCGCACCTGCCTTCGTCTCCCTTGGT
>JANKYE010000225.1:32944720-32957914 GCA_032467995.1 Erythroxylum dillonii
TCATATCAAAGTTTAACTGCAATTGGAATTTAATTTTAATTAAATTACTAAAATGTCCAAAACTTATTATAAATAGGCTTAAGCTCTAGTAGAGCTAACACTCCTTGCCTAACCTTCTTTGTAACAGTTGTAGAGTTCTCTCAACTCGTTTTGTGGATACTATTAAAGACCAAACACTTGTACAGCTATAATGGTTAAGATGAACCGATTTGCATAATGCTCTCAACTTATTCTATGGATGACATTAGAGCCCAAACACTTGTGTGGAAATGGTTGTTGAGATGGGCCGATTTAAAAAATGATTAAAAGGATATGACAAAAAAATGATCAAATATTGAAATAAGGTACGAATTAAGATTTATGATTTATGTATTAATCATTTTATATAATTGAAATTCATCTTAGTTTTGAGGAATTAAAATAAAAAACTTTCGTAATTATTCTGCTTTATGCGACGTCTGATTGAATCTCACCCTAGTTTCCCATCAAAACCTTACGTTGGATGTTAGTGTAACACATCAACAGGTCTGCTAGTTTTTCCAACTACTTATGCTTGCTCAAATTGACCATATATTATCTTCACGCTAATCATTTGATGTGACTGTTATCATGTCCACTACCCACGCTCATGGATTTGAAGGTCCAATAAAATGAGGAGGGAGAATCAAATAACAATAAGAAGAAAAAAAAAATTTCTCCCCCTCTGGATTTAGTTATCCTTATTCATTCTTAATTTTAAGGACGTGGAACTTCTTAGAGTGTTCCCCTAACCTTACCTCACAGAAGAAAAAGGTTGAAGCCCCAATAAGAGGTATTCTGCTCAATTGGAAAGTTAAAATAGGAAACTCTATTTTTGGAGAGAGTCGAGTTGGCCCATAAATGTATTAATTCGTACTCCTCCCCGAATATAAGAAGTTAATGAATAATAACTTATGGGAGACATTCAAGGCCACCTTGATTAATAAAAAAATCATATACATCTTGATTAGTACTTCAGCCTTGTAATTTACCTCTTTATGATCTACATCCTTTTATTTTACGTACTATAGGTGCTTTAGTGATGTGCAACAAGAGACTTGGCAAGGATTTGGAAGAATCTGTATACGTAGTTGACAGAGCAATGTGAGAAAGTTGGGAAGGAGCTTGCTCTTCTAATGAAAGAGAAGAACATAAAGGAGATAAGTAAGACGAGCAGGCATACTGAAACCCCGAAAATAAAGATGTAAATTCTGATTAGAGATGAGCAAGCACATTAAAACTTTGAACATAAAAATTCAAGTTTGATTGGAGATGAGCAGGATTCGCAAGCATGTTAAAACCTTGAAGATAAACGTACATCCAAAGCATGATAGTGGATTAGAATAAGCTACATTTGAGTACACATAACCAAAACGAATGTTTATAGGGAAGGAGTATACGGCAAACATATGGTGACATTTCTTTTAAGAGTAAATCTAAGTTGTAACTGTGAAGGAGACTGTGTGCAAGTAAAAAAGTGAGATTAACTGTTTGGAGGCACGATTGTACTAGATATCATGTATTCATATTCAAGAAGATAATGAGATCCAAGATTTGGAGATATAGTCAAGACCATGTCCATCATTCACAAGAAACAGTAAAGACCCACATTCTAGGTCACAGCTTTGGGCTAGACCATAATGTAGGCTGAGTAAAAAATATTTATGAGTTAAAATCCTAATTTTTGTGAAACTTTAGCCATCTTGTAAAAAATTATATCTAAAAAAATATCTTTTTCTCTCCAAATGCTAGGGTTAGCTGTCTGAAGGCTTCTCCAACCCTTAGACAATTAGTCTTAACATGATTTCACTAGATAGTCAAGATTTGTACTTCATCTCAACAAATTAAGATGTCAAAAAAATTAAGGAGTTCATCAAGATTTACATATGTTATGAGTTTTTTAATTTTTGGTCATTTAATTTTGTTGTTTTGAATATGTTTTATGGTTAAACACTTTTTATGTTTAGATAGGAAAAACCCCAATAGTTATTTTTCTATGGATTGATATATATATTTAATTTATGATATATGATAAAAATCCAAATATTCATTTTTAAATAGATTGATATATTTAATTTATGATATATAATATATATTTTGTGAGCTATCTTTATTGGTCTTAATGCTTCTTTATTTATATTAATACCTAAATATAAACTTAATTATTTATCAAACAAAATAAATATAAATTTAATTCACCTAAGAACGATTCATGAGAGTTTACTTGTGAGTGGATTGTGGCAAAAATCTTGGCTGAGCAAGTACTCGAGGAAGAGCTATGTGATATTCCTGGTATTAGGGTGAAATCTTTCATAGGATTTTATAGAACTTAATGCATTTAAAATGGTGTTGCATATTTATGGATACGAGTTAACTAATCGAAGAGTAAGTGAAAGTAGTTTGAGAGAGTGCAATTTTAATATCTAGGAAATCCTGCCTATCTCGATATTATATCCATTATAGGTTAATTAGATGTTAAACCATCTTGCATGAAACATAATCCTGCATTAAAAAATCGAGATAAATTCTCACTATTTTGAGATTAAGCCTAACGTATTTTATATCCTTTCAACAAAATATAAAAATTGATGGATTACTTGACCGGACCCTAACATACATATCACCAACTTCTTGGAGATATGGACATATTCAAGATCAATAGAGTGACCGAAGGCACCATTAGGTTGAGGATATATTTCCATTTACACTAAAACATTGGGTGAAAAAATGATTGAAAGCATTACTAATTCGATCAATCAACACTTAACACAATCTTAAGAAGCAGTTCCTTCCCAATTAATTTCCACCATCTAAGAAAATAAAGTTAAAAAATGATATCTCTTCCTTTTAGCAATTCGACAATAATACCTTATATGAGATATGAGAGAGATACAAGGATACAACAATAATAACAACAATAACATATCAGTAAAAATTCTACTAATACATACAATCTGGAGAGATCTAATGGTTTAGAACCTTACCTCTAACTAATAAAGAGGTTGTTTCTGAACTACCCTCATGAAATAATAAAATAATAAAATAAAATAAATACTTAATAAATAAAATATAAAATAAGCTATAAACTAAATAATAATAATAATAACACTACCAATAATACAAAACTATTAAAACTCCTTGAATCATATAGCTTTGGTAGTAAGACATCTTGGAGGATGTTAGTGTTACCTTCATCTAATTTTTTCTATAAAACTTCCCATTTTGGATCTTCCTTTTTTTTAAGATCTTCTTCATACTCCTCTTAAATATTTGCTTCTTCCATCATATTATAGATAAACTTCTCATTCTTCAGGCAAATTTCTTTCATATTTTTCCTAGGGTTACGTACTATATCACTAGACAATATCCCTTCTAGTCTCTCAGTTATTGCCTTTTTTATTAACTGATTTGAAAATCAAAGTTTTTCATTAAAACTTCATGATTTCAAAATTGAGAAATCATGATTTGTATAAAGTCTCTTATTATCTCCCTTTAAACTTGGTTTCTTCTCTTTCTGCATAGATTATTGAAATCCTTAAGACATTATTGTCTTTAAACTGGTTGATTGTTTTAAAAGAAATTTGGATAATTTCTTCGCCCAAGATTTTTTGTCTTGCTGTTGAGGTTCTTTTGCTTTTGGAAATTGCCCCATGTAATTAACTTGTCCTACTTATTAACCCATAGGAATTTTTGCTTGACATTCTATTCCTTGGGGTCTTCCCCCACATAATTCACAATTCATGACATGATTTGTTCATGATTGTAAGCTCAGGTTGCCAAGTTTTCTTTTTATAACTTCTATCTAATCTTTCATCGTAGTTATGACTTTTACATTATAAATTCAATCTTTTCTATTTATCCTTTCTCTTTTTTATTGCTATTTGTAATTACTCATCATTATATCTTTATTAATTCTATGATGATGTGATTCATCAAATTGAATAAGTCGTTTCAAATAATTCAAGTGATCCATTACATATTTCAAGTAGGCCTATTACAAAGGCAAGGACAAGAATACTTAAAGAAGCTTTGAATGGGCTTATTCAAGACATATAGGCTAAGTAAACTTATTTTGTCTTTAGAAACATTAAGAATAACCTAAGCACTAATCAAGTAGCCATTAAAGTCATCAAAATAATTGATGCAGCTATTAATGACTTTTTGTCTAATATCATTGAAGATTTGCTTGGACTGAAGTTCATACATGGATTCACTCATCTGGGCTTAATTTGCATTAGTTTGAGCTCTATATGATGTTATCAATTTCATTACTTAGGTTGAATGAATTTCATAACTTGTTCGTCAAGTTTGGTTTTCATTTTTAAGACATTAATATTTTGTTTTCCTATATTTTTATTTTTCCTAGGATAATTAAATAAAACTATATATATATAACCTTTATATTTTATCTTTAAAAGAATGTTTGAAAATTATTTTAAAATATATTTGTGGAATTTCATAATTGAGAGTAGTTCTTCTCTTAGGTTCTTCAATGAACTTTCTGAATTTATCAAGTGTTGATAAACCTTATAGCATTCTTAACACTTTGGGTGTTTAATTCTTTATATTCAAAAGTCTAAGGGGATCAATATAATATTATTTTAACGTTCTTGGGTTGTGTTTCTCTTATGGAAATGGGTTTGTAGGATCTAATCCTCTTGAATTGAAATCATTATGGTACTAGAGTTTCAATTATAAAATCAGGTTCCATTCCTTCATCATTTTGTGTTTCTATTCCTCTTGGCTTTTATTTATTTTATTGTCTCCATGTTTTCATTTAGTCCTAAATTTTGTTATCTATCTCTTGAGTGGTAGATTTTTGTCACATGAAACTCCTTATGCACTTCCCTATTTAAGCCACCCTGATGTGGTCTGGTGAAATTTGTCTTCAACAATCTCTCAGTTGCTTTGGATGATAGATCATAAATACTTTAAACACTCCTTTTGTACTATACTTCTGAACCAATTCTCAACTCCATATTGGTAGCCAAACTATGACCCGAAAAGTTACATTTTTATGTACTTAGTCTTAGTCCTACTCAATCTAGAGCCATTTGACTCAAACATAACCCTCCATCATTTAAGTTTGGCATTGACACCCTCTTTTGTCTCATCCATTAAAAAAATGTCATCAATAAACAATATACACTAAGGAAAATTCCCTTGGATATTTTTAGTGAGATCATCAATCACCATTGTAAACAAAAAGGGGCTAAAAAAGGAGCCTTGTTAAAGCTCAATATTGATATAAAAATGCTTTGTATCTTCTCCTGTCGTTCTTACTCATTTTTTTCCACCTTCATACATATCCCTAATAAACCGTATAGAAGTTACAAGAACTCCCTTAATTTCTAAACACCTCTACATGATTTCCCTAAGAACCCTGCCATATGCCTTTTTTAAATCAATAAAAATTATGTGTAGATTACATTGTCTTTCTCTATAACATTCCATTAATCTTCTCATGAGATGTAAAGCTTCTATTTTGGACCTTCTTGACATGAATCCGAATTGGTTTTCTGAGATAGAAGCATCCTTTCTCACTCTCTTGTTAATCGTCTTCCCCTATCATTTATGGTGTGACTAAGTAATTTGATGCCTCTATAGTTGTTACAGCTTTGGATGTCCCCTTTGTTCTTGTATAAAAGAATTAACATACTAAATCTCCACTCATCCGACAGTTTAACAGACTTAAAGATCACATTAAAAAGCTTGGTTAACCAAGTAAAACCCTCTTTTCCTTGGCTCTTCCACTCTTCTATGGGTATCTCATTAGACCTACTACTTTCCACTTTCCATCTCCCTTAATATTTTTTAATTTCTTCCCTTTTAATTTGTTAGCAACAAGTAAAGTTATGATACATCTTGGACGTACTAAGATCACCTAAATAGATGTTATTCTCTACACCTTCATTAAAAATTTTATAAAAGTATCTCTTCTATCATTTCACTATAAGAAAAATAGGTTTTAGCAACAAAAAATATTGCTTTTCCGTAAGCATACAAATTTGGCGACAAAAATTATCTAGAGATAGGGTCTTAGGAGAAACGACAGTAGGTAAAATTTCTCGAAGGAATTGTAATTCTATCGCTAAATTTTTTTACGGTATCACAATTTCCATAGGTAAATTTACCAATGGAATTACAATTTTTGTCGCTAAAATTACGGATGGAATTAATATTTCCATCACTAAAGTTATTTACAGAATATTGTAATTCCGTTGAGAAATTTACCTATAGTAATTTTAGCTACCATTTCTCACTTCCCACCTGAATTTTTTGTTGATAATCTATTGATTTTTTTTCTACGCTTAATTTCTTTAAATGATATAATCTTGATTGATAATATAATGTAAAAATTATCCACAGGTAATATAATGTAAAAATTATAATATACAACAATAAGTATCTTGAAAATAACTATAAACTAAGAATTCATAAAAGGACATAACAGTAGTAAAACATCAAATAAAATCCATTTAAATATCAAAATATTATAAATCTAAGCTATGTAATCGGTGAAGACGAATGATCTGACTGTTGCGATGAGGTGTTGCCCCTCCCCTTCAACTCATCCATCTCATTACAGAGCTGGGCTATATACTCTATCGATTGTTGCAGGTGGGTTGCCAGCATCTCCACTATGCTCTCAGGTTGAACGACCCTCTCATTGGATGCAGACTGCCTACTATTTCCAGTTGTACTGGATGAAGAGGATTGTGAATAGCATATGTTTACAAAAGAACCTAAGCCGAAAATCCTTCCAAGGTGGTCCCTACAACTAACTGCATCAAGATATGTCTGACTCTTATTAACAATTTCAAAGTTTTGAGATTGTCGTTCAAAGCTTTGTTATATTTGGTCCTATCATTATAATTGTTTATGTTAACAAGTGATAAATTTTAACTAATATTTTTTATCAAATTAATATTAAAGTATAAATTTTACATACATTAAGTTATCTGCTGATAAGTCAAATTATTCGTATATAATTTTGGGAAGAATTGGAACTAATTTGACTTATCTCTATAAGAATTTGAATCTTTATTTGGTTAGTTCTCACACATTCAACTTTATTGCTTAATAGGTACCAATTGATAGAATTCGGGGGGTAAGAGGCATAACTTTTACTGTGGATGTCGAACTAAGGTCATTCAAGTACACTTTTGAAGAGGACTCCGAACTAAGGTCATTCAAGGATTGGAAGTAAGCTTATTTTGCGTTCTCTTTACCTTCTCTCTTTGCTCTTTCTTGGATGTTGAGTATCTTTATATGTATGGATTCTGCTAACATGTTCTGGAACTAAACCCCATTTAGGGTGAGAAATGTAGCCTATCTGGGGGATTGATTTGTATTTTATGGATTGATTGGAGTTGAATGAAAGTTCTTAAGTTATGTTTATCTTTCTTACATTTCACTGTTGTCTCTATGCTTGATCACCATGGAAGCAGTCTTAGGAATCATATGATGAACTGAGAGGTGAAGTATGATTTATGCATTAGGAAGATAAACACCTTTGATTTAGAGATAGAGATATCCTAAACTAGTGTGATAACTTGTGGTCGCATGTTCTTAATGAATTTGACTAATTAGGTTTCACATTGAGAGATGGTAATCAACTAGTTAGGTATTCTTATAAGTCTTGAGAAAGAATATAAGTAAAGTTGTGCAATTGTTTTCATAACCTGTCATTCAATCAATTTCATAATTTATTGATCAATCTCTTGAATTGGTGAAACCCCAAAGCCCTAAGTCTAAATCATCAAATTAATATTATTTGTTATTTCCATTTGTTTTACAATTTATTGTCTACCCAAATCCAATCATCTTTTAAGTTTATTGTCAATTTCGTTCAAGTAATTAGGATTAATTCAGTGGTGAGTATCTTAGTCCTTGTGGGAGACGACCTTGGAATACTCGATTTATAGGTACTAGGAATGACTTTGTGCACTTGCAGATTTTGTCGACCATCTACATCGAGTGTTAATGAAGGTCACATCATCATGCTTCTTAATTTGGGTGTGTAAAAAGAGCCGACGTAGTGTAGGCTTCCTACCGATAAACTTTCCTGCATTAGAATAAATTGTTATAAGTTAACTATATTTTACAAAAATTTTGGCAAAGTTTCCTCTATTTTTATGATATTTACCCCTATTAAACAAAAACATTTTCTCAACAACACAGCTATTCATGGCAATAAACATTTATAAAATTATCATTCTCTATAATACACATATATTTTCATTCTAAATTTCATACATCAAATCACATTGAAATCAAATTTCATATATCAAAGTACAAAAATTAGAATATAAGTGTAATGTTTAAATACTTACAAGTTTCTTTGCATGCTCATGTTGGGTCATAGATCCTCCAGTGTGTATAGGTAGACTCTCTCCCTGCAATCCTCCTTGTTTGTTTACAAAATTACACTCTAAAATGGAGATTGCCTTGGGTGTTGCCTAGTACTGCTACCAATGACTCCATATTTCTTCAAATATATAAGGAGGTCGTACACCATTCTTATGTATCGAACCAAGAAAGTCTCTATAATATGCACAGGCTCGCCTCTCCCATACATTATAAATGACAACAACAAATTTTGAATCCAAAAAAAAATTCTTTTTAAAAAACGAAAAACATACTATAAGTACTTATAAATGACAATATTTATCTAATTAATGTATGAAAATTAAATAAAATAAAAAATATTAAAATTTTATTTTTTATACCTTATACTCCTAATAATAAAAATCTTTCGTCTCCTAAGAGATATTCTTTCATATATAACCCTCAAGTTCTATCTTCTCCTTGAACTTGGATGAGATATGTTTGGAGCACGTTCCAAACAAAATCAACCTAATATATAACCTATGGTGTTATCAAGTATTACAAAATTTTTAGAATTTCACTCACAAATTGTTGACAAGTATAATGTAAATTCTTTTGTCAACTCTCTTGGCTCCATGGCTCCAGGCTATAGTCTACCTCCTTCATCTGCAATGCTTACCCTTGATATCTCTATTAGTATAGATTCAAATTCTAGTGTGGGAGTAGGGGTACTGGATGGTATAGCAGGGATGATAGATGGTATAGCAGTAGGTAGGCAATGTGACTCTAAAGGGACTATAGGTGGGGAAGGTAATGCCCAAAGTTATGAATACCGTACCGGGCTTAGTACCGGATTGAGCACTAGAATGGAACTGTACCGATACCGGTTGGTACCGAGTACTGTTTCGGGAAATTTTCTAAATTTATGAAATAGTCCCTAAATTTTTTAAAAATTGCAAAATAGTCTATATTAATATATTATACAGTTGTACTATACAATTTACTAATTTACTGCTTACATCAACCATGCGTTCAAAAATCTTAATATTGTCATTATTATTTATTATTAATTTTCTTGTCTAGCAAAAAAAATCATTGTTGGTCTTTTTTTTTCTCGCGAAACCCGTTTTCTAAGAAATGTAACTCTTCAGTTCCGTATCTGGTCCCTGTGTGCAAGTTCCCTTCACATGCCCTCTTAAAACCTCTCTTTGTTATTGTCTAGAGAGGAGCCAAATAAAACCCAATAAACGCTTCTCTCTCGCTCTTTTCTTCTCATAGTTTACTGTCAGATACTTTTCTTCTCTCATTCAACAACCTAGCTTCTTCTTTTTATATTTCATTTTTCTCGTTGTATCGCTATACCATGCAGTATTAACACAAGCAAGTGATATTTTTTTAGGGGACCCTTTTTGTTGCCCCTTCAGGGTCTCGTTTATTTGTTTTATATATTGTTGCTCGCCTCTTGATTTTACAGACTATTGCTCGACTTGTGAGATGAAGAACGAGGATCAATCGTGATCTTTATTCGGGATTTCTCTCTCTGATAGACCCAAGTGGCAACAATTCCTTATTTGTTCTTCTAGGTTCTTCTTTGGGTACCTTGTTAACGACATTTGCGAGGTTGGTTTTGTTTTTCTCGTGTTTTCTGGCTCTATGTCTTGGGTTATATTTTTTGTTTTGCAAAATGGTCCCTGAAAAATAATTTTTTTAGCGGAATGGCCCAGAAAAATCTGGTATTGACGGTACCGACAGAAATTTATCACTGATACCATACCGTACCGGTCGGTACTGACCGGTGCGGTACGAAATTCGAAACGTTGGTAATGCCTTATTTGGATTTGCGCTAGCTGGACTTGCAACATCTAATTCTATAGCATTTGTAGAATGTGATACATCACTTGGACATACATTGGCTCCTCCAAATGATGGTAACCTAACCCTTGGCCACAACATATCCTTTTTTTTCTCTTTTGTGGCATATTTTTAACATGAAATTCACAATTTATTAATTATTCCACTAATAGAATACTATAAAGGAAATATATAACAATATATTATTGATGCAACAATAAATTTATTCATATAATATTCTATTACTTACACAAATTAATCGTTATCATCACTTAATTGTAAATCGAAATCATTGTCATCTTTTTTTTTGAAGAATTAAAAACAAAGTCAAGCTCCTCTTCAGATCTCTTGCTCTCTATAGGTTCCTCATCCTCTCTGGATGAAATTTCAATATAATCATTATTTAGATCATTCAAAGGTTCATTCTCTTCATATATTACACATGCATTTATTTCATGAATATCTTCTTAAAAAGCTTCACTTTCAATTCTCTTATTTTCTCCTTTTTCATGCAATTCAAAAAAACCTCTAGGTTTTACTTTGCAAATGACCAACCAATCTAACCTATCTCCTCTTAAGCTGGGAAAAGGGACATAATACACTTGGGTTGCTTGCATCGTCAACACGAAAGGTTCGAATTGTTTAAATCTTCTTTGCTTGTTGATTTCAACTAGATTGTATCAGCTATGCACTTTTATTCCAACATTAGGAGTTAGATCAAACCATTCACGATTAAATATCAAACCCCATTTTATTGGCAATAAGGGGTACTCAGTTTCAAGTATCTCAATAATTTTACCATAGTAATCCATCAATTCTCCCACTATGCAAACCCCGCTATTTATTGTTGTCATGTTATAACCATAATATTCTGTATGAAATTTGTATCCATTAACAAAGTACACCAAATACGATTTAATAGTTAGCAAAGGTCCTTTTGCAACATCACATATGAACTTGTTCTCTATTAGATTTTTTTATACCTACATAAAAAATTATCATATTAAATAATATAATGTCATTTAAACACTTTGATATGATAATTCAACTATTTCAATTATTGTAAGTCAAAACATACATATTTCTTAAACCATGGAGGAAAGTGGCTTTTAACTTCTTTATTGATATCATCTTGTGTTTTTTCAAGCATCAGCTCACGTAACCATTCCTTGTATAATCTAAAAGCATTATTATGTATTTTAGTTGTGAACAACACTCACCTCGAAAACCCAAATAATTAATTTCAAAATTAACTTATACTTACTGTATGACAGGTTAAACCAATTAGCAATTCAATGAAATGTAACCATAGGTAGCCTTTATTTCTTCTTCTGTTAACGTTCTTCTTATTGAGCATCCATATGTTCGTCGAGGGTATGTGAAAATGGATAACTTACCATCAACACCACCCATTTCATGCCAATTGTCATTACGAGAAACTTTTCTTTCTTGCATGTGCACATACGACTCAAAATAATGTGAACAAAATTTACTTGCTTCCTCTACTCAATAAGCATTACATATCGAATCTTCAACTCTAGCCTTTTTTTTAACATTTTTCTTCAAGTCACCTACTGGAGCACCCCACTCCTGCAAGACCCGAACCCAACATCGACGGTGATATCCGAGTCCGTGCCCCGCGAGGTGGTGTGCTAAGTCACTCAATAATTTAAAAATCGGTGCATTTTTTTTCACAAAACACAATATGCGGAATACCATAATCAAATAGGGCATAATCCCTTTTCAATCACACAGTGGAATTTACAAAATTCCCATATGGCCAGTTGGTCCCTTTCACAACCGCTTTAGTCATTTCAAAATGCACATTTATACAACAATTGCGGAAAATACAATTCAATACAATATTAAAGACATGCAATGTAGATACGAACTGATCCCGACCTCTATCCTTTACTTATATGCTGTAAGTACACTCCCGTTGGTCTAACGGGGTATTCTTCTGATCCTGAAAAATATTAGCACATTTTGGGTGAGTTTTGTGAACTCAGTGAGTGACCATCATCGATGGCTTACTCATCCCATAACACATACAATTCACACCATTTACATTAACAGTCATAATGAATAACATACACTTAATCAGTCATTTCACATATTACATTCAGAAATCATTCATACGAAACGCATATATCAATTATAATTGCAATGCACGTGAGACTCATTTTCCTTTATTATTATCGTTATGACCGAGTGCCCTCTTTATTCGCTCATATCCCTTAGTGGATACCAAGCTGTAGCATATAACGTCCCATATCCCTTAGTGGATACCGGGACAGTCGCATTTGAGCCCGAGGCTCTAATCACACTCTAAGCTATTAGCTCTTTTTCACATTCTGAGCTTTAAGCTCCTTTTTCCTAGGGACTCCGGTCATAACTTCCTTTATCTTTCATGCATTCATGCAACGGAATGCATCACTTACATTGCATGCATTTATTTGATCATACTCACTTATCATCGGATCGTAGTCCAGCATTCAACATATAGTTGAGCATTTGCACTTTTACTTGCATGCAATTGCACATTCAGAAAACATTCAGCAGTCACTTCAATATCTCATACATATAACACAATCATCGGACCTTCTGTCCAGCATCCAGCACAATTAATCACATTCATATTTACATTCATCACACAGAGATCAATATATACAAAATGCAAATAAAGCAAACAATGAAGTGAGATCATCTACGTCTACTCACAGTACGCTCTAAAATAGCATTTGCTTTCAAATTCTGGAACGCCTGTGTGCAGATGTTTAACCTGCACATCACAATTTATGCAATACACAATTCACAATCGTTACAAAACTCATTTATACCCAAATAGTTATATGGGCTATGTACAATGAATGTTCAATGACAATCCCGGGTATGTGTTCTAGATCACATAATAAGTTCATTCCCATTTCATATCTCATGTGTGTCCAATTGAACTTAGATTTACACTTCATTGTACATGATCATTTATAAATT
>JANKYE010000225.1:33093433-33104992 GCA_032467995.1 Erythroxylum dillonii
TCAATGCAGAACAGGACTAATCTACCTAACTATTTAAAAGTATGGAAACTCAGCCTTGCATACATTTGTGTATAGGGCTGTCCTACTGAGTTAGTATAATCCTTATAAAGATAACTTGCATGCTTATTGTGCTCATTGCTATTTAGTAAGATATCCTGAACACTTTAAAGCTACAGATTTTACTGTAGAGAATGAGGGATCGGAATAGTGGAATAATAAACAGCTAAGTTTCTAGAATACGATGTTTATGATGACGGTGGGGCCTTTGATCCTTCGGATGATAGTAGGGTGGATACTACAGTTATTATGTACTCGCTACTCATATAGTTAGATTCGGTGGATCTAGGTCTCTGTATTGTGCCTGTATAGGAACAGGAACCCATACCTATACATACAGAGGTTCTTGGGGTTAGAAGATCTAATGCAGTTAGGTAAACCACCAAAGTGAGACAACCTGCTATCTCATCTGATTTCATAGTCCAAATCATCTGTACACACAACAAAACCCATGACTGAAATAAAACCGAAGGAAAAACGAAAACTTAGCGGTCGAAGGAAAAAACCACACCCTGGAGTCCATCGTCAAAAGGAAAACCTCACAAAAAAACTGAAAGAGAAGCAGAGGAGGTTAGTGTACACACAACAAAACCTAGATGAAAGTCGAAGGAAAAACGACAACTAGAATGAAAGTCGAAGGAGCAGGCGTGAGTCCATCATGGATGGGAAAACCTGTGGGAAAAAAAACTGAAAGAGAAGCAGAGGAGGTCATAGGAAGGCCAGGTCGGAGAGCTAAAGAAAGAGAAAGTCGAAGGAAAAAACCACAACCTGGATGAAAGTCGAAAGAACAGGGCCGAGTCTATCACGGAAAGCAAACCTGAGAAAAAAATTGTAAGAGAAGCAGAGGAGGTCAGAGGAAGGTCAGGCCGGAGAGTTAGAAAAAGAGAGAGAAAACTTTGTGCAACTTTGAGTAAACGAGAGAATGAATCAATGAATGAATGAACGGAAGAAGGAGAGGGGAATTTAATCAAGAGGCAAATTCTGAGACACGGTACCAACCATTAGATTAAATGGACGGATGGGATGGGTTGCGTGGTCGCAAATTCCGAGGCACGAAACCAACCGTTAGATTAAATAGATGGATGGAGTGGACAAGAAGTTTATTAAAATAGGTAAAATTTTTAAATTTATGTTGTTTAGGTTTTAATAACAATAAATAAATTAATTAAAATAACTAAATTTTCTAAAGCAGTGGTCATTAATTCCTACATAATAATCATCATATGGATTGTTTAGGTCTTAATAAAAATCAAGAAATCACTGTATCTTTGAACACAACGTATCAAGTTGATCGGGTTTTTGGAGTGTTGATGTTGGCTGTGGGGTGCAACTCCACCAAAAGACGAAGATCTCATTTAAACGCACTGTCGTCTTGCTAGTTTCACCTATTCTCTTCTGCTTTGATTCTTTACCTAGCGCCGTGGGAGGCTTTATTACAAAAAGAAAAAAGAACAAAAATATTTTTTAAACGACGTAGACAAAAACAATGGGAGCGTGCAACGGTCTAATGATTTTGTTCTTCACGGAAAAGAACCCTTAATCTCTCTCTATCTTTTTCTTTTTCGTTTTGAATTGCTTTGCAGAGTGTTAGTGGGTGAGAGGCAGAGATAAAGCTGGAACTGCGAAAAACAGGTGAAGAAGAAAAATTCTCAGCTACCCAATGCCTTTTCATTAACTTTCTTTTCCTCTTTTAGCTCTTCAAAACCATGGCAGCTGATGATTTCTGCTTCTTCGCTAAGGTCTGTTGATGATCTTCATTGTATATACCATTATCTTTTTGTTTGTCTCTTTTGGTGCTTTACTACCGTTAACTCTCTCTTTGTTTTGTTTTTCTCTTCTGATCTTATGTGTTTTTTGTGATGTTTTATGATACGGGCTTTTTTTGTTTTTTTGAATGTTGTCTTCCTGCATTTATTGAATGTGCATGCAGACCCAGATTGCCCTTTTCGTTGGGGCTTGTTCTCGTTGATTATTCAATTCTCTTTTAATTGAACTGTTTAATGCTGTGTGTCAGTTATATTCTTTTATCAGAAAATGTAGATTTACCTTGCTCAGCTAGATTCTCTTGATTCACCTCATTAGTTATGTAATTAGATTGGCGTCTCAATTTTTTTAGCCTTGGGCTATTATGGTGAAAATTTAGTTGACAACTTAATTTATCATTGTGGTTTAGCAAATTTTTTACTTGTGGGTAATCCTTGAATTACAGGATGGCTTCTTCTTAACGGCTCCTAAGAAGTCTCCACTGATGTGTAGGATGATTGTCTTGGTCATTGTAATGGTTTGTAGTGTGTACATGTGCACAGTTTGTCTTCAACAAATTAGTTTCAGCAGCAATAATGAAATTTTGAACGTTGAAGTGATAGAAAAGCCATGTCCTGAACCTTACATTGATCCTTGGGAAATCCCTTATGTCCACTACCCAAAGCCAAAATCGTATAGCAGGTAACTCTTCAATACATACTGGCCGTTCGTTGCAATCCTATGCGAGTCTCCATGATGCGATTTCTTTTGGATGCGTTATAGGGTAGAATGTGCGTGCAATCCTGTGCGGTATTTTGCCATTCTGTCAATGCAGAGATCTGGGAGTGGATGGTTCGAGTCATTATTAAATAACCACACTAACATAAGCTCAAATGGTGAGATTTTCTCTGTAAAAGTCAGGAGAAGTAATATTTCAATGATTGTAGACAGTTTGGACAAAATTTACAATCTGGACTGGTTAAGTAGCGCTTCCAGGAATGAATGTACAGCTGCAGTTGGCTTGAAGTGGATGCTCAATCAGGTGATAGTTTATTCTGGATATGTTATTGATAAGCTGGTTTGCTAGTAGCATTATTCACCAAGTATGCCAGATGGCTAGTATTATGCATTTGGTAGCATTTCCATTAATTACCTGTTCAATTAATTCTTTCTAAGATCTACTTAATATTTATTATTATCCCAAATTCCACATTGCTTCTAGTTTATTGAAACCGTGTACAGGATACTAATGTATTGAGGTAGCTGGTTATTTCCACATGCCTTCTAGTTTATTGAAAACCGTGTTCAGAATACTAATGCATTGATGTAACTGGTTATTACTTCTTACCTAACACAGTTTCCCTTTATGAAATGAAATTCCCATGCTCTTCCATTTGATCCTGTTCAACAGTTTAGGGGAATAAATCTCTAGAGGACTCTTTGTCCTTGACAACGGTTCTATGGCTCTTGATGGGTGAACTTACCATATGAAAGAGCGGTTAGGAAAGAGTTTCTTTTTGTTGGTTTAGTGCATTTCGTTTCCATGGAAGAATATTAATGGTATGGTTTATTCTAGTTGATATTCTTTTATATTTACAAATGACTCTGAAAGTTTTGAATTCTGTTATTCGTTTTTTTTCTTGAGCTATGGAGGAGAAACGAAAGAGAGAAAGGGTACAAAAAAGAAGTATAAAGTGAAAAAATGCTATTGAATATCTTGTTTACTTATGCATGTTTAGAGTGAATGGCAATTGAAGAAGCGAAATTTGTTAGTTAAGAGTCTCCCGTTGTATTAAACTCAACTGTTACTTTTAACATCCTTATGTGGCTTCTACACTTAAGTTTTTAGCTTTTTGAACATTTTCATTTTCCCTTCTCAATTTTCAATCCAACGAGAAGGGAGCAGCAAAATTTAAAAGGTTTTATCTACTCTTTTTATTGTTCATCTGTACCACGTTAAAACAAAATTCAGGAGACGTAGAAATATGAATATTTCTTCAATACCAGCTTAGGCAACGGTGATGAATATGTCAACCCTTTAACTGCAATCATGTTCAATTTGAATGGCTTTATGCCAGGGCAGGTGAACACCAACTGTGGAAACCTGTTGGTTGTGAATCCACTGAAATTTGTCATTAGCACTCTCCAGTTCGGGTTATATTGCGCTGAATGGATGAACGTATACCCAGTTCTTTCAAGTTGATGATGCTGCTATCAGTAACAGTACAAGTCAAGATCCGAATATAAGTTATAGTTGTGATTAGATGATACAAACTCCCTGTCCTGAATTCAGAGTTTGCTTGGATCTAAATCGATTTCTGCGCAATGTTGCTTTCCTGTTTCCATCTTTCCTCACTTTTTCGTATCTCTCTCTGGTTTTCAATTTTTTTGCTTATATTGCCTTAGGGTGTGACGCAATATCATGAAGAGATACTAGAGTACTTCAAAACTAGGGGTGTTTTAGCTATTTTTCTCTTCCGAAGAAATCTCTTGCGCAGGATGATATCAGTTCTATCCAATTCCTATGATCGAGATGCTAAACTACAAAATGGAACTCACAAGTCTCATGTTCATTCACCTCATGAGGTTATCATTTTTTATCTTACTTTTTCCACCTCCTTTACCCCTTTTTTTCACTGAAATATCTTAATCTACAATAATTGGTTTCAGGCAGAGATACTGGCTAGATACAAGCCTTCCATCAATGCAAGGTTACTAATACCTAATCTGAATCAAGTAGAAGACATGACTGCCAAAGCCTTGGAGTACTTCAAGAGCACTAGACACATAATTGTTTATTATGAAGATATAGTAAAGAATCACACTGTAAGGAAACAATTGACATTGGCTATTAATTTTTATCGTTTGCTTAACTACATTAATGTGATTATAAACGGAGTGAGTGGTATATAGCTTTCTTGCCTTTGGATTTGCAGAAGTTATTGGATGTTCAAGAATTTCTGAAGGTTCCACGTAGAGATCTTAGGAGCCGTCAAGTAAAGATACACAAAGGACCAATATCTAATCAGATTGAGAACTGGGACGAAGTCCAAAAGGCCCTTAAAGGAACATACTATGAAAGTTTCCTTCATGGTGAGTATTGAAAATGAAGTAATAGAAGTGGTGTAAATAAATAGCATCATATGCAGCTAATTTGACATATGTTCCGCTTTTTCAGTCACAGGGGAATGCACAATTCCACCCCTCTGAAATTTTGAATGACGCGTGAAAAAGTATATTTTTTATTTGTTCTTGATTATCTCGTCCACCACAGATGAAGTAGCAACATTTTCAAAGCTTTATCTATGGTGTTGAAACCATTATATGTATCTTTGTTCTTGAACAGTCAAGTGATGGTATGTGTATATGTATATATAATCTCAGATGATGATATAATAACATAAGAAAGAAACATTTTGATAGATAGGAGAAGAATTCAAAGGGAATCCAATTTTTGCACTTTGCATTCAAAGTCCAACAGCTCAAGGACGTGCCCAAAGGGCCTGTTTTGACCACTTCTTTCCGCGCAATTACAAACTCTTTTTAAGAAAAAGGACATAATATGATTATGAACCAACCGAAGTGCTATTAAATTAATCAGGACACGAACGAAACCAAACGAAAGAAAAAAGAACCAACAACCACCGCCAAGCTTCTATTCTATCTTCTCCTCCTCTTGGACTGCTGGTTTCATGAGGCAAGACGTGGGTCCCACTACTCGATCGGACGGCACACCGACGTTGTAATCGAGGATTTGGTCACCTCCAAACTCTTAAACCCTCGCAAAAGCTAAAATAAAAACAAAAATAGAAAATAGTATTATATAGCACATATGCACACAACAAACGTCTTCCCTTTCGCCCTTTAAGTCTTAGCTTGTAAGCCCTCTCTTTCTCTAAGCGCCACCACCCCCTCCCTGCCACCACCGCCGCCACAACAGCCGTGGAGGCCTGAGCTATTTTTGCTAATATTTTAGGGAGGTGGACAAAGGTGAGTTCTTTTTGTGCTCAGATCAAGAGGATCATGATGCAGCAAACCAACGGTTCTGATCTGAGCCAACAGCAGCAACAACAGCATCAACCGCATCAGCAGCAACAATGGATGCCACACATGCAGCATCAGCAACAGCAATGGATGGCCGCCATGCAATATCCTGCGGCGGCGATGGTGATGATGCAGCAGCAGATGATGATGTACCCTCCACAGCATCATCACCCTCAGTACATGACAGCTTACTATCAACAGCAGCAGCAACAGCAACAGCAATATCAGAAACACCCTCCACAACAGTATCACAAGCAACAACAGCCTATGTCTCCTGAGGATGCTAAGACTATTTGGGTTGGTGACTTGCTTCATTGGATGGATGAGACTTATTTGCATAGCTGTTTCTCTCATACAGGCGAGGTGATGATTCTTTTCTTTTTCCTTTTATCAGTTTTCTTTAGATAGTATAGTTCTGGGTTTTGGTGGGATTTCGTTTCTATCGTATAAAGTCCGGATCTTTAGTTAATAGATTCAGATTCAGTGAATGTAATCGGTTTGATTTGACGAGGTGGGTTGTCGTGGTTGTTGCCTTTTGTAGAAAGTTTTCTCTTGAATTTTTGTTTAGAAATTTTCTTTCTTTTGGGGAGCATTAGGTCATTAACATTGTTCGTTTGAATCATCTGATGCAATGCTAGATTTACTAAAATCCGCTTTATGAAGGCGTTCCTTATTGAAGCTTACACTAACTGTGTCTTTTTTAAAATAAAGTTTCTCCTGGATACGCTTGTCTGTCAAAATTACTCTCTTTTCTGCCCATCCGCTTCGGTTCGTTTCTATGACAGTTATAAATCTTACTGAAGGCAGTTTACACAATGGAAGAGCATTGTAGTGTATGTTTGCTAAATTGTGGTATTTTTCAAATATCAGAAATGGAAGGATTCTCATTCTTGGTTTATATTCACACAGATGAATGTTAGTTACTGTATCAAGTTAAGATTAGATTTTGGAGGGAATTAGGTTAAAATTAAAATTTTCCAGACATTCTTGCTTTATTTGATTAGAGAAGGAAACAGAGAGTTGAAAATATTTGAGATAGAGGATCACCCATATATTGTCCTCCCTTTCCATTTCTCTTTCCAAGGAACATGGAATTTAGCCAGTTGCTTGAGATGCTTCACACAGTTGGTTGTTTTTATCTGCACAGTATTTATTGGAACCTGTTTTATCTGTTTATAATGAATGTTATCCTGGATTTATGATGGTTCTGTAAATTAAATGCAGGTTTCCTCTGTAAAGATTATACGCAATAAGCAAACTGGACAACCAGAAGGTTACGGATTTGTCGAGTTTTACTCACACGCAACAGCTGAGAAAATTTTGCAAAATTACAGTGGTGCTCTGATGCCAAATTCTGACCGGCCCTTCCGTCTCAACTGGGCAAGTTTTTCAGGGGATAGAAAAATGGAGGCTGGTTCCGATTTATCCATTTTTGTTGGTGATTTGGCAGCAGATGTTACTGATAATATGTTACAGGAGACTTTTGCTAACAAATATCCTTCTGTGAAGGGAGCAAAAGTTGTTACTGATTCAAATACTGGCCGACCAAAAGGTTATGGTTTTGTTAGGTTTGGTGATGAGAATGAGAGAACTAGGGCTATGGAGGAAATGAATGGAGTTTATTGTTCAAGTAGGCCTATGCGCATAGGTGTGGCAACGCCAAAGAAATCATCTGCATATCAACAACATTATTCTTCACAAGGTATATTCCAAAGCCCCTTGCTTTTTGCAGAACACTAGCATTTGTTTTTTACTTCTATTATGTAAATTTCTCTCACTTGCTACCTGCCTCGTCAGCCCTTTTACTGCATTGCCAATTAGGATTTTTCTAGGTTTATTATATGAGATTACTACAGTTTGTTTGATGTGATTTTTTTTCTCTCCACATTGTTGCAAATTTGGTCTCAAAGAGACACTTACTTTTGCTGGCCTTACTGGTCTTACTATTGCCTCCATAAGTGGCTGGAAAAAGTGTCACTTGACATTGGTTGTTTAGCATTTCTTCACCATGCTGATATACTTTCATGTTCTCTATTTTATGAAAATGTTCAATGAATCTTTGAAGGAGAATAAAGTGCAAAATCTTTAACTAATTGTGTGCTTCTTTTTGGTTATTTCTGTCTAAAGCTTTTACTACCTCATTTCTTTTTGTTTTCTTATGTTCTGGTTGTCCTATGTGTTGATATGATGCAAGCTTATATTTGGAAGCCCTTTGGGTGTAATTGTTTATGTTGATCCACAAATTTTTAGACATATGCTTTTGCATTTGATGCTCAGCGATGTAAAAACCTCTCGCTATGTTTAGCTATATATTTGGGTCGCATCTTACTTTTTTACCATGTTTGATAAGTTGTGAATATATTTTTGTTTGGTTACATAGTGCCATGTTTCAGTTGCCATGTTTATTGATATTATGGATCTGAAGGTGAACTTGCTAGTGGAATTATAATGACTTTGTTTACCATCAATCATTTTGCTTTTTCTTTTTTTTTTGTTGTCATTTGAATTCTTGGTTTTCATTTATCTGCAACATTTTGTTGTTTAAGATATCATCTCTTTAAACTTATTTCCAGTTCAGTTACCTTTAGCTTTTGAAAGTGATGGTTACTGCATTATGACTTCCTTGTGTTTCATGATATCAATCTGAATTGTAATGGAAATAGTTCATATGTACTTTGACTAGCTCTCGTGTTGGCTGGTGGACATGCATCAAATGGTGCAGCTGCCCAAGGTTCGCAAAGTGATGGCGACTCTAACAACACAACTGTGAGTTAGGCTCTTACTTGTTTCATTGGCTTTGTTCAATCCTGTGAGTTCCTCATTCATGTGATGCTGCAGATATTTGTTGGAGGAATTGACTCTGATGTCAGTGATGAAGATCTGAGGTCGCCTTTCTCTCAGTTTGGTGACATTGTGTCGGTGAAAATACCAGTTGGAAAAGGATGTGGTTTTGTGCAATTTGCTAACAGGTATCCATATCTCAAACTTTTCCTCATCTTTTATAAGTGATTTAATATCTACTAAGGGATCAACATATGTATTTGTTTCAGGATCTTGTTTTGGGACCTTATTGATTATTGATGTGACAGATTGAATTGATTTTCATTGCACATATTTCTGATTGCAGAAAGAGTGCGGAGGATGCACTGCAGAGCTTAAACGGAACTGTGATAGGCAGGCAGACAGTACGCCTTTCTTGGGGTCGTAGTCCTGCAAACAAGCAGGTAAATTTGTCTCAGCATGTAGTGTACTATTTCGAAAGCATATGCAACAACATCCATACCTGATACACCAGGGTGTTTTTCTTTTTCTTTTGATCCCCAATCATTGGTATAGGGAGGTACTTTATGCTACCGATAGCATTAGCATGGAGCAAACTTATTATATGGTACTGCAACTTATTTAATCTTGATTCCTGGAGTTTGGGATAACTGCTTTTCTTTTTTTTTTAATGGAAAGTTGGAACTACTTTTTTCTCTTGTCTGACTAAAGCATGAAATGACTTTACCTTCTAGTTTTCTCTAAAGGTGTTGTCTGCACGATTTTCATTGTTATTGAATGTGTTGCCCTTTATCATTAAATCCTTTTGTATATTTGATTCATGACAGTGGAAAGGTGGGGATCATGGTAATCAATGGAATGGGGCATATTTTGGAGGGCAAGGCTATGGATATGGTATGCCAGTGAATCAGGAACCAAGCATGTATGCTACAGCTGCAGCTTCTGGGGCTTCTTGACCAGTTCGTGTTACAATCTGAAGTTGCTGGCCAAAGATAAAATGTAGTAGTAATCAAAGCCAAGTTTGAAACTATTATGGCTTGAGGTACTGCTTAGTCCATATGTGGAGAGTTTAGCGTGCTTGGAAACTGTATGTCCAATAGTTGTGCTAGGATTGTAACAATAACTTGGAATGTTTAAGAGTCTGCTCTTGAAGTTTTGTTAAGTGGTGGGAATTGATTCGTTTGGTATTAGACCCAGGACAAGAAGAGATACTATGAAAAGGATGACTTTGAATGCTTGTTGCTTTTGCTGCCTGTTAGCCATACAGTTAATATATAGCATAAGGAATATAAATTGGGCTAGACTCAGAGATGAGAAGCTATTGGCTTTGCATGTTGCTGATCTTTGTTAAGCTATGATTGGCCATTTTAATAGTCTAGTTTTACCATCGAACTTGCTTGACATGTAATTGAGTTGCTTGACTTTAGTCAGTACAAGCTTGTCATTGCATCCTCCAATCTCTTCTCCGCCATTTGTTCCTAGAACACCCTTAGTAGATGCATGGACGAGGCATTTGTTTGCTGTATAACGTAAAAGCTATTGGGGCATTGGCTTCCAAACCAGAACCCGTAACTTTCCTTTTCTGTCATTTTAGGCCTGAAGAGAGGATCTTACTAATTCTAAGGGGCTTATAAACAAGACACTATGAATTTCGGTGATAGACTCCAACTCTCCGTGAGACTTCAAAAAAAAGATCCCAGCTTTCTATTCTCCAAAGCCGCAAGGTCAATGGACGTTAGTGAATGCCTTAACTTCCAATAAGACGTGGAGGAAGGTCACTCTTCTTTCAACCCTTTAATTTATCTAAGTTTGCTGTAACGAACTTTGTCATTAAACGACCGAGTTAAAATAGTAGTTCCAAGAACGTAAAACCTGAACGAAAGAAAACACAAAGATGTAAACAAAATGCAGAGCCTCAAAAACTTTGAACACGCCTCCTCTTACCATTTTGAACAGAACATCGTCGCCTAGACTAATCCTAGTCCAAGGTTGTCGAAGCTGCTGTCAATGTTGTCTTTGTGTCTCTTAAAGTGGAATGCGATGCCCCATCATTGGAACTGAAAACCCTGGTCTGCCCACAATTGCCAGGTTGGCTTTCTGCAGGTACATCCAATTGGGTGATCTTAACACAGTTTTCATATTCTTTCTTAAGATCCTAAAGAAAAAATTGTACCATCTCTCCCATGTTTGGAGAAAGGAAAAGAGAAATCCCAAGTAAACGTAAAACTCTTAATACAATACAGATCTTGTTTTGGCCAATATTCACACATTAAGGAGTACTTAGAACAATAGTTCACCATTTGTTAGGATGATTAGTTGCTTCTCAAGTTTTTGAGGGCTTTTTTTGGCCATTTCACCATTTCTTCTTTTTAATCCTCCAAACCACTGTTAGCTTCTGCATGAATTTAATTACCTTATCCCTATGAATGGCAGTGATGGATTACACCTTTAAATAATATTAAATTTGGCTATGATCGTTTTGTAGGTTATCTTTCACACAAATAGAAAATTTTATAACAACTAATATTTTTGTGGGCGGAGGCGGAAGAGTCATCCTAGTTGATAAATCATAGGTGAGGTTCCGTTTAAAGACTTTTAGAATTTAACATTTTGGACTTTTTTGAGGATACAAATTAAGACTTCCTCACCTTCTTGGGGATACTAATTAGAAGCAATGTTACGTAACAGATTTGGTGCCGAGATGGGTTCTAGTATAGTATCGTATTGATATCGGTTAATATCGGGTATCGTTTCGAGTAATTTTTTAAATTTATAAAATAGTCCCTAAATTTTTTTTTAAATTACAAAATAGTCAATTGTCATATCATATAGTTATATTGTATATTTTTAACCATGTCTCCAAAAATCATAATAATAAATAATAATCACAATTTTAATTTAATTTATAAAATTTATTTAATAATTATTAATAAA
>JANKYE010000225.1:33105092-33117578 GCA_032467995.1 Erythroxylum dillonii
TGGATTTGCCCCGTGTAGGTACAGAGCGAAGAGTTTAAAGACTGGGACGAGTCAACTGCACTGGCCAAAGGAGTCTGGTTTATATGTCTCGAAAATGTATTTTGTTTCGCGTGTTTGGGCCTGTAAATATTCTTTGAATTTTTGTTCTGAGATTCGATATGTCATATCTATGTGTGGGTTTGAGTTACTAAATAACATAAATATCAGTGTGATATTTGGTTTTGTTTGTACTGTCTTGGGTGGCATCCACATATCCTCCCAGGGGGTATTTGGGTGTTACACCAGCTGTCTTCAGTAGCCCATCCTTAAAGCAACGAGCTTGCGGAGAATACTAACAAAAAGGTAATGAGTGCCCTTAAGAAGCGCTTAGACGGACGAAAAACATGCGTGAATGAAATAGATGAAGTGCTGTGGGCGTATAGAACGACCCCAAATGGAGCCACGGGAAAAACACCGTTCCGAATGACTTTTGGAGCAAAGGCTTTAGTTCCAGTAGCAGTGGTATTGCATAACCAAAGGGTGTCAAATTACGAAGAAGAGCGGAATGACGAAGCTCGCCGAGCGGAACTTGTGCTTCTCAGTGAAGACAGAGATAGGGCAGCATCTCGTTTGGAGGCTGTCAGACAGAAAGCATCAAAATTTTACAACAGGAGGGTAAAGCTGAACGACATAAAGGTCGGTGGTTATGTTCTAAGAAAGGTCGAGGCGGCTGGAAAATATCCAGGAAATCTCGGACAGGCATGGGAAGGACCTTACCAGGTTGTCAAGCAAGCCGGACATGGCTCTTTCGTCCTGCGCGCTGTTGATGACAAGATTCTACCGAGGCTCTTGAGCTCTCAAAATTTAAAGACATTCTATCAATAGATAAGCCTTGTCTTATTTGTCTATTTCTTTCCCTAGTATGTTATTATTGCTTACGGAGTTGTAGTAGGTACCTTTTTCCTGGTCGTGCCAGTTAGGTTTTTTAATGGCCCACGCCCTGATCATCATCAATAAAGGGTATCAAGTTCTTGGCAAAAAGAGTCTTATCAAAACAAGGCGAGACGAAAAAACAAGCTGATCGCCATTGACCACGCTAGACCTCTACATCGGTCGGCCAGGTAGGCGATGTCAAGTCACAAAATCTTGGCATCGCTCAGTCTTCGACATCGTTCGGCTTTCGACAGCGTTCGGCCCGGTTGCCAAGACAAGATTCTTGCAACTAGGCGATGTCAAGTCACAAAATCTTGGCATCGCTTGACCTTCGACATCGCTCGGCTTTCGACATCGTTCGGCTTTCGACAACGTTCGGCCCGGTTGCCAAGACAAGATTCTTGCAACCAGGCAATGTCAAGTCCCAAAATCTTGGCATCGCTCAGCCTTCGACATCGCTCGGCTTTCGACATCGTTCGACTTTCGATAACGTTTGGCCCTGTTTCCAAGATAAGATTCTTTCAACCAGGTGATGTCAAGTCACAAAATCTTGGCATCGCTCGGCCTTTGACATCGCTCGGCTTTCGACATCGTTCGGCTTTTGACAATGTTCAGCCCGGTTGCCAAGACAAGATTCTTGCAACCAGGCGATGTCAAGTCACAAAATCTTGGCATCGCTCGGCCTTCGACATCGCTCGGCTTTTGACATCGTTCGGCTTTCGACAACGTTTGGCCCGGTTGTCAAGACAAGATTCTTGCAACCAGGCGATGTCAAGTCACAAAATCTTGGCAACGCTCGGCCCTTGACATCACCCGGCTTTCGACAATGCTCGGACAAGTTGCCAGGGCAAGGTTCTTGGGGCCGGACGATACCTAGAAGACCAGCCTCGTCTGATCGAGTTCTTCCAAGCCTAGCGATCGATTGCCTCGTATTACCGAACGATACCTAGAAGATCAGCCTCGTCCGATCGATTTCATCTAAGCCAAGCGATCGATCGACTCGTATCGATCGCGCTAGTTCGCTACATGTCATTTGAAAAGACGTTCTTTCATACAAAGCCAATGATGGTTTAAGGCGTCATCCAACAAAATTGAGAAGACAGTGAAGGACAAAAGTAAAAAATTTTATTTCCAATAAATGTATCCTAGTCACAAGCCCGACCAAATGTGTTTTTCTATTTAGGAATATTATCTCTCCTACCCAGTCTACTGCAAGTATCATCAACGAACTTCTTCACGCCAAAGTCAAATAATCTGTCTATTATAGGCTCTGATATATTTGTGCTGACAAGTCCTATGACAGCCAAATTCTTTACAAGCCCACAATTTTCATCACAGCGGATCCTCGTTAGGAACCACCCCACATTCTCTTTCAGCTATCCCCCTTTTTCTTTTCAGAAAAAGGCCGAGCTCGAATGAAAGTAACGGCTCGGTATAAACTTCAAGCGGCAAGCTGTCCGACCCGTCAAAGACGTAAGCATCGTGGCAATCCTTCAGGAGGGGAACAGACAAATCACAAGCGAATTCTAAGCACTCCTCGTTCAGGTGCTGTTCCTCCCGCCGCTCGACTGCGTCAATCCTCTCCCCTCTGATAGAACTTCGCAACTCCATTAGCTTGTTCGCGGCCTTCAACTTGTCCCTCATTTTCTCCGGCACCTCAGCCATTTCCGTTGCCTTCTCCAGCGGTGCTTTCGAATGAAGAGGACAACAGTGAAGATACACTATGGTAATTGTAAAAACGAGAATACAGAGGATAGAAGCTGGACAAACAGCGCAGAATGAAGAAAGACCGGTAACCCCAAAATTTATAGTAAAAACAGAATGGGAGTACCAATCGACGTTGGACACATTGTAACAATCTAAACCGAAGCTGAACACGTGGAAAGACCTGAGTTACGAAAAATTAAGGTCATTAATGGCCTGGATCGGCGAGGTAAACAAAGGGACGCGCGTGACAGCCGCGCGACAGTTAAAGGGACGCGTCCCCTAGAACTTTGAACGACACCTGGGAGATATGGATCGGCAACAATAATTACACTTAGTGCTTCATTTAAACCCTGTCGTCTAGTTGATCGGTTTCGATCGGTCCAGCCATTAAATCTGCCCGATAGACCTGCCAAGTCATCATAACCGACCGACCTGTTTTGTCATTGCCCTCAATCGGTTACATCTACTCAGTCGATCACATCAAGACGTAATTGATCGGTCGGGCCTAGCACGACCTATAATGAACACGCTGCCTAATACACTATGTACTCCTTCGACTCTTCCCTTGGCTCATACTCGAGGAATAGGGGGCTTATGGTTGGGTCGGCTGTGCTAGGCCCAAGCCCATCTCCACATGTCCGCGGCCCATCAGGCATTAGTCTCCCATGCAAATACAAAGATCTACGTGAAGACCTAAACCTAGCGTCCATGCCATATAAAAGGTACTATTTTACCATGATACAGGTACGAGATTGCTACCTTAGCTTCTTCTCTGTTCTTAGCAGCTAAATATTCTACAAAAGACTAACTTGAGCGTCGGAGTGGCCTTCCGGGAACCAACCCCTGGCGTGCCTTTATTTGTTTTGCAGGTATTCAGCACCCGAGATCACGTAGAACAATGGATCCATGCAACAACGCTCAACCTCAGCAAAATTTGGCTAAATCAATACTAATTTTGGTCCGGTACGAATCGGTATTCATATCACTGCTACGAAGAATGGAAAAAAGAAATTATAAAAAAGGAGATCATTTTAATTTTTATTAGAGAAAAATATGGCACGACACGATCAATCATAGATTTGTATAGGAAAACACATCATCGACCAAAACTAATCCCTTAGCCACAAATGTTAAGAAGCAACGCTTTAAGCCATCAAGTTTGATGTTTTCTTGTTTTCTAGATATATATTGAATTTTGTTTACATACGATGTGATATGAAAAGGATTCGCCCACATTAAGGAAAATTATTGATTTGTGATAAACCAACTTGCATGATAAAATATCAGACAGACACTAAATGAAGAAAAATAGTATGAGATAGTTGAACACAAATTCTACATACTGTTGTATATATCACGTGCCTATTTGCTTCAAGCAAAATGAAAGATAATGGAAAATTTGCAGCATATGATAGTTGACATTTACTACTTTTTGCATAGACTTGTACTTAAACTATGGAATAATAATATGGATCATCGAATCATTAACTTGTTTAGTTGTCATTTTCCTTTTCGCCTTTTTAATTATATGCCCTTGTTAAATTCAACTGTCCAGACCTTTGGTAGCTTGCAAACATAATGAACAAGTATACTGCTTAAATATATATATATATATATAGTTAGGAATTATAGAGGAAATATTGGATTGATGTTTCTTGATGAGGAATAGGGTGTTTATGCATGAGTTGCCTCAATTAGAGCAAGTAAATAGTAAGCATCTGTGTCATCTTGTACAAACAATAATGAAAAGAGGGTAAGAAGTATACTCACAAAAAGAAGGTAATAGCAAGCAAAGTAAGTAGTTTTGCTTTAAATATATTTGTGTTCAACAATCAGCATGTACATTGAACAATGATTAAGAACAGGCATTAGAGGAGCTAATTACTCAATTACCTTTGTTTAATTACCAACCAGCATTTTTTATAAGGAGGGCCATGGCCATGGTAAGGTTGACCACTTTAATCCAACAAATCAAGTCATTATTGTTCTTCTTGTTAAAATTTACAAATTTATAGTAAAAAAAAAACTGATTAAAGTGAGGCTAATCTAATTAATGCAATTTCTAATTTAGATTTCGTAGGACAAAAAGAGACTTAAATCTGATTTTTATTTTTAAGAGAAGCCTTAGCCACCTGAATGATTGTTGAAAAACCCCACCTCCAAGAAAACATTCATGATCAATCAAGTCATCTAATTGAATTGTAGTTCAATAAATCCTAATTAGAGGACAATTAAAACATCACAAAATACACAAACACCCCCCGGGAATCAATTCATCTCACTTGTATAACCAACCTATGGATTCTCCAAATAAAATAAAATATAGTAACAAATACTATAATGTATTAAATTGGTTGTTGTCAATACAAGAACATTTATATAGCCGCCTCATTCTGAATGAGTGTCGTATAGTCAAATCTCCTATGCTTCCCGTGTCCTTCCTCGCCCACCACTAATCACCTCCTCGCTTTCCTTATAAATTCCCGCGATTCCATCGATTTTCGCCTTCAAAACCCACAACAACCAGCGACCCCCCATTGTCACAGAGCTCGAGAACATGGAAATGGAGGTGGTTTTACCACTCGCGCCAGTGGACTTCAACTTCGACAGTAGTACTTGTTCTTCACCTTACATGACCGCACCTTCTAGTCCTCAACGGTTCGGCAACTTCTTCAGTGCCCCGACAAGCCCCACCCGAATTTCCGCTTTCTATCGTGAGCTTCGCGGCGTTTCTGATCATATTGCCACCAATATCTCTTCCTCTGTTATCCCTTTTGACTGGGAAGAGAAGCCTGGAACTCCAAAGTCTAGAAGGCAAGAAACTCAGGAAGAGGGAAACAACAAGAGCAAGATCAGGACCGAAGATGATAATCATGGAGGTTTTGTTGGTGGAGATTTTGAATTCAACTTCAGCGGCCATTTGGAGCGTACATCGCTGTCTGCTGAGGAGCTTTTTGACGGAGGAAAGATCCGTCCTTTGAAGCCCCCACCCGGTTACGACTCCTCCGTCTCGTCTCCGAGATCTCCAAGGTCACCGAAATTAAGAGCTAAGAAAGATGTTGACCCTTTTCAGGTTGCCATAGAAGAGACTCGTAGAAGAGAATTTATAACACCTCAGAATCAAGACAAAGAACAAATTCGACGAGGAAGAGAAAGAAGTTCCAGTTCTTCATCTGTTACACATCAAGTACGTAAAGGAACCAGATCCTTGTCACCTTTACGTGTCTCTGAAATCTTGTTTGAACATGATCCAGGGAGTACCATCTCAACAGCTGACAAAGTTTCGACTACTACTACTACTACAAGTAACGGAAAAGCATCCTATGTATCATCGATCCTCTCAGCGATGTCGTTTTCCAAGAGCTACAAGAAATGGAAACTCAAGGATTTGTTACTCTTCAGAAGCGCGTCAGAGGGTAGAGCAAGCAGCAAAGATCCATTGGCTAAGTACGCAGTGTTGTCAAAGAGGGAGGTGGTAGAGGACGTCAGCAAAGATCCATTGGCTAAGTACGCAGTGTTGTCAAAGAGGGAGGTGGTAGAGGACGTCAGAAATTCAAGTTTCCGATCAATTGACAGTGGAGGAAGTTCCCGCAGGCGAGGGCCGCCGGTATCAGCTCACGAGATGCATTACACGGTGAACAGAGCGGTGTCGGAGGAGATGAAGAGGAGGACCTTTTTGCCGTACAGGCAAGGGCTTCTTGGTTGTTTGGGTTTCAATCCTGGGGTGCATGAGATCTCTAGAGGTGTTGGGTCTTTGACACGTGTATGAATCTGATCCGCTCGTTCTGCTTCTGGTTCTGTCTGTCAAGCAAACGAGATCTTTTTCCTTCAATTTTTTTTGGCTTATATCTCTTTCATTTCTTTCCACTCCTCTCATGATCTCCGTTTTGGTTAATGGTACTTTGATATACGTGTTCGTTACAGTATAGTGTCACTTTCCATTGAAATGGACACAAATTGTATAAAATCACAATATTGGTGAACAAGGGGGCATTTAAAGGGCTATATAGAATGGGAACTGGTTTTGACTGGGAGTTGTCTGGAATATTTATTGGCTAATCTATCTGTTTAATAAGCAGAATGAAGTCACTTTACTTGCCTAATAATTCTCAACATGTTTGATTGTATTCCATGCTTTCCAAACTCATTTTTTGATGGTCCAAATAGGCAGCTTGCTGGTTTTTTTTTAATCACTAACGTCTCAAGACCAGAACATTAATGTGAAAAATAAATCATATGAGCTTGTAGATTTGGATACAGCAAGGTTGGAATAGGTTGTTAGTAGTATAAATCATTTAATCTAAGCTTATGGTCTTCTTGGGCCATATTTCTCGAGTATGGTTCTCAGTACATAAAAGTGAAGGTCCGACATGCTGTGTGTATATATATATATTTAAATTTGCCCTTTCTCTGAACGGACCAATCTAGAGTTAAACAAGTATATATTCCCAGCTAGGTCACCGGAAAGTGGCAAATGTTGGAGAATGATAACACAACATGGAATAGCCAAAAATATAATATAATATATATATTTATAACCAAAAGGAAACGCACACATGGGTTGGAAAGAGATTTCCTTGACATAATCATTAGGTTTATGGAATAATCACGCTCATGATCTGGTACAGTGTAAAGTTGTGACATGTTTTTTGGCCCCTCCAATAGTCAAACATAAGCTGCAAGAACATGAATGTATGTATATCAAAACAGGATAATCTATGTGCCTGTGCTACAGCATCAAGATTTCAATTCCAACAAAAGAATGAATAATCCACGCCTCTTTTTTTGACGAAACCACGAGATTCTATGGGTATTCACTTGTTTTAACACGAATGCAAAACCAATGATAGCCTTTGCCTTCAATTTCTGAACATGATCTGCAGATTCTAAATGATTACTATTTTTGAAAATAGTCTTTAGCTTGAAAATTCACTCCCTTTGTATCTTTGAAGTAACCTGAGAGTTCCAAACAAAAGAAAGGAGACGAGAGAGGCTATGCTCAATTTTTTTTGAGATGTTTTAGACTCTTACATTACATGTGGAGTGTCTTAAAAACGTTATAACATTGGTGTGACTTGTATCTGATGTTGTACTAAGAACTTGAGACACCAGGACGAGGAATGGTGAAGAGGACAAATGAAATTTTGCATTACCAACAAGCAAAAGCTGCTAAGTTAAAAGTAGGTCTACAAGGTTCAGAAGTTATGGGATTTACATTTACAGGGACGTATCAGGAGAAACGGACACACCATTTGACAAAATGGTCGTTTCATACATGTCCACGTACGAATATTTTGCTCATTCACTTGCCTTTCTGCTAATCCTTCCAATTTTGTTCTGGTGATAGAAATATATGTATATATGTAGAATTTCATGGTTACTCAAACTTTGAGTTAGAACTAAAATCCTCTGGTAGGGTATCAGTATCGACAGATTTGTAGCAGAAAGAGGTATAAAAGGTTAAGTGATGATTCATATACATGGATAACAAAGTCCACGTACGAATATTTTGCTCATTCACTTGCCTTTCTGCTAATCCTTCCAATTTTGTTCTGGTGATAGAAATATATGTATATATGTAGAATTTCATGGTTACTCAAACTTTGAGTTAGAACTAAAATCCTCTGGTAGGGTATCAGTATCGACAGATTTGTAGCAGAAAGAGGTATAAAAGGTTAAGTGATGATTCATATACATGGATAACAAAGGTTTTGGGATTTGTTTTAGTATCGAAAAAGATGAGTACGGGCATGCTTGCAGAAGCTATAACCTCTAATTACAGAAGACTAGTAATGCCGATAATAGAGGAGACCTACATGACATGTGTCCACTAATTATGCTGTAACTTTATTCTCAGGGGTTGTTAGAGAGGCAAAGTCTAAAAGGAGGGGACATTATGCCATTAATGTACTGTTTGCAATAATGGGGCGAAATTCTCAATGACCACCGCTTATAATTTAAATTTCTGCCAAAAAAAAAAAAAAAAGAAAGCCTTCAGAGAATGATGATAGTGATCATGGGCATATACATATATATATACACACACTATGCTAATGGGCTTTCTGTTATATCTGATTATCATCTATAGTTTCATTGCATGGTTGTTGGTGATAATGATGTGTTCATGAATGTTACTGCAACTCCATAAACCAAATTGTTCGAGAATGAAAAAATCTATCGTCTTCAAGCTATTGGTTATTGGGTACTAACGAACTCAGCATAATCCAGCACGTCAGTATGACTTCATATTCCATTAGACGATCAGGTCAGGCTTGCAGGAATAAGTTGTGCTGCTTGTATTATATGCATTAGCATAACATCAATTTATTATTCATATTATGGTTGTATTATTTGTAATTATTTTAGAAGTTACTGAAGGTTAAGAGTTATTGTTCAAACAATATTTTATATAGTGGGGGAGCCAAAGCATGCAGCCTTTTTCCTTGGTAGCACTTGATCCTTCCCTAACTGTCCTCTAAGCCTTGTACATACTTTTAAAGCTCCTGTCACCTTTTTATATTCGAGCAGAAGGAAGCTAAAGCTATGCGTTTTTTCTTTTATTTGAATAATATTTTATGTTGCTTCTTCATATCGTTTACGTAATCAGTTCTTATTTGTCTATTGCAATCATTAAATTTATTCCAACACCAACAGCAATTCATATTTTTAATGTCAATTTCTTGGTTTTGAATTATTACTGAGCCATGAATCAGATAATCATTTTCCCTTTCCAATCAAGTAATGTGAACGGGATAGGGACTTATAAGGGTTAGTATAGTCTAACACCATTAGAACTGGGGCAGAATTATGATTTCACTACGTTAATGTTAGCATACTTAATTGCCTTTTTTTACGTTTTTAACATCATCTCTATACACAATTTACTGACCTGTCCATCTTTGCTTGTTTGCGTGACGAGTACTGCCTTGACACTTTTTATTTGTTGCAAATTTCTTTTCTTTACAAAGTTTGACTGGCTTCTTACATATCATTCTGGTCAGGAAAGTGATGTTGAATTCAAAGTTTTTCAGATCCAGAATTGAGACCAATGCACTGGATAACAATAGATCATATGATTGGGAAAGTTTGATAAGAATGGTCAAAAGTATCATTCTACACGAGCACAAACAAAAACTAAAAGCCAACCTTTGCTTCCTTATCCTGGTCAGATGATAACATATTTGGTGGAAGGATGTTTTCACTATTAACAAGCAACGTATTGGTAGCAAAGTTTAGCTTCTGGCATCTCATGCCCTTTAATCAGTTCTCCAGCCTTAGCCTTAGTTACAGTAGCTATATTATTTCTCAAGGGATGGAAGAAGTGGAGGATAGGATATGAATATGACTTAGGAACCAAGATTACTGTAACTCTTCAATGATCATGTGTTTTAGTATATTAAGTGCTCTTCAGTACACCAGACAGCCTCCAAGGGTCAATTCCGATGGACACTAGTGCAAGCATTTAGTGTCTTGCTAGCATCAAGCTTTGACGTGTGCTTGTTATGTGGTCAACAATTGTCCCTACAATCTAATAAATAGATAATGACTTTGAGAGCTCAGCCGGCCGATTTTTATGACTGGAACTAGTCAAACGCTGGCAGAGGCAGCACTGAATTAATTGTTCCCCCCTACCCACGTTCGAGTATTGCATTTTCAAGATTTAATATCTAATTCTCACTACAAAGTTAGCCAAGTCACAAGTTCTTTCATTAGATCCATAATCCACACCAATCAGAATCATAAGCCACAACACTGACCCATGACCACAATCACACCATTAAGAATCATAACCCACAACAATGACACGTGACCAGGAGTTGTATGCCACAACCTTGCGTCGTCCGCACCCCATACTCAACTAAATCATCTTCACCTTCGCTCGAAATGTACTTCCCATCCATGCTCCAAACGCAACATAGCAGAACACCGAACTTTTTGCACTGCATATAAGTTGGTTCACTTGAATAGATAAAAAATTCAGTCTGTTCCAACAGTAGCTAAGTAGGTCCGATTGATAGAATTTTATCATAATTGTGAACTAGCATAATAAAATATTATGTACAAACCTCGATTAATTAGATGTCAATAGTAATTCTCTCTCTAACGTGTCATTGGGCCTATGTCCATAGGCCTGCTATAATGGGTAGGCTTGCCCATGTATTATAAAGCACAGGAGGTCCTACTGCTAGCCAACATTTAAATATAATTACCCAATTGAAAACTGTACGTATTCTTTTGCTGATTAAGGTTCGAAATAGCAATAGTAAATTCTCTGCGTCTCGATCATGTCGTTTCACAGAACGTTACAATGGATTCAATATTTCTCCAATTTCCAGGTATTCATCCTTTCAATTATTGAATATAGTATGTTGCAATTCTAGGGTTAATTATTTGTGTTGATTAATTATGCAATTAATCTGGAAATTTCGTATTAAATTTCTTTCAATTGGTATCAGAGCTTATTAATCCTAATTGTGACTTCTGATTTTGTGTAATTTTTGGGATATTATTTTCATGTAATTTGGGGCTTTTCGAATTTGTTAATTGTTTTTTGTGAAATCGATTTTTGTGGTTATTGCCTTGTTTCGGTTTGGTGTCAAAGAATGTAGTAGGTTTGTTAAATTTTCTGTTGTCTTTTAAAACCTTAAGAATTCGATGAACCGAAACCTAAGACGTTTTCTTCGATTTTTTCGAACCACTTTCAGTAGCTTTTTTCATGCAATTGAGAGAGGGCTTTCATAGATCATAAACTTCTGAATCTATTGACACAAGTTTCGTTGAAAACGGATCAAAATTGAGATAGATATATGCATTTTTTTGAAGCGGGTCGCGAACCGGGTCGGGCAACCAAGATACCAGCCAGCCGGGCGAGGAAGATGAAGCTCGACCCGACTAGCCTCGCTCACGCGCACTAGAGGCGCGTGTTGACGCATGCGGCTTCCTCCGGTGGTCATTTTTTTCCAAATTTTTTCCTACTTCCTATACTTGCCCAGTACTATTTTATGGTATTTTTCTGAAATTTTTGGAAAGCTAGAATTTTATTTTTATTTTTCCCGAATTTTAAAATTAGTAAAAATATATTGTACTCTCCAAATTTTTTCTTGAAAAGTTTTGTACCTATTCCTAGTATTATATGGGCTTGTGGAGGCTTGTGTACTCTCAATGTTATATAGTTATGCACCAAAATTAATTTTGGATGTCGTTTATGCATATAATGTTATATTATATGATTTCTATGGTTAATTTTGTAGTTGTGGTGCTAATTGAATCTATGGGAACAATCTTGGGGAATGTTATTGGACTATTGTCATTTATTTTGTGTAATTGTGAGCTCGCCTATCGTGAGACCAATTATTACAAATTGTTGTTGTGATGTTATTGGGCATACATTAGATGTTATGTTAATAATGCACTTACCCTATCGGTTTGTCTTTCTCAATGTAGTTTCTAATGTTTTGTTTAATTCATTAGATTATGTCTTTAAAGTTTTCAATATCCTATCAATATTAGCTTTAGGGCATAGTTTAATGTTCTGGGTGATCTATGTTGTAATTCGAGACCCTTAGGCAGGATTGCAATTGCATGAGAACCTAGCTGTGTTGTTTGCCCAATTATGCTAGTTGATACATTTGCTAAATCTCCCTGCTTTGTATCAATTTGCAGCTTTGAATTCTTTGATTAAGTTGAATGAGACCAATTATGAGGACTGGCTTGAATCTTTAAATCTTTTTTTGGCAGTTTCTAATGTTGATGTTGCTCTCACTGAGGATGAGCCTGCACAATCCACTACTGAGTCTTCCGCTGCAGATAGAGCTAAATATGATAAGTGGGTTCGTGCTAACAAGGTCTGTTTGATGACCATCAAGT
>JANKYE010000225.1:33132904-33144435 GCA_032467995.1 Erythroxylum dillonii
TATATATGATATTTAACATATGTCATATGCGATTGATGAAATAAATTAAAAGAATAAATCCCTCAATAAAATAATAAATACTCATTTAGAATATGATTATCATCTCTCACTTATATAAAAATAAACTAGAGTTGTTAGGCTCATTAAGTAAACTTGAAGTTACTTTAAGACGAATATGTTTGTTTTTGTAAAAATGAGTCTTTAAAACTAAATTTGTATGACTTGGATGAGCAAACTCATAATCAAAATAATTTAGAGGTAGTGTTATGCATAATATATAATTTATGTTTTGATAAAAAGTTGTTCCCTAATAGTTTTAAAAGTTATTTGAGAGGCGATTGATAAAGATTTTATCTACCTAATTTATGTTTAATTTATTTGTTGAGAAAATTCAAGATCAAATCAATTTAAATAGGATTTTAACCCACTAAAGAGATTAAAGTAATCTTTTTAGAAAAGTAGTGAAGGTTATTACTTTGAAAAAAATAGTTAGAGTAACCAAATATAATATTAAATTCCTAATATTATTTAATTCTCATGAAATTTAACCAATTACTTAATTTGTTTACATTTATATTATTTTATGTAGTAGATTACCTTGATTTAGTATAGTTGATACTAAGTTTTGGTAAAAAAAATTTCTTAAACATATATTAGGTTTGAGAAAAGTTATCAAAAATAGAAAGAAAAGTTATATGCGTATTATATTATTTTGTTAATAATATCTGTTGAGGATTTTAGTAACAAAGCTTGAAAGACATATTGATGTCATATAGATGAAAAAATTTAGTGACATTTTCAATTGGATTAATGTCCAATAAACTTTCAAAGCAATATGTAAGATGAATGACATCATTATGATAGCTAGGAAATGGAGTACGAAGTGGGTGAGAAAGTCTTCCTTAAGACATCTTCTTGGAAACGAGTCATGAGATTTGGCAAGAAGCTGGGCAAGTTGAGCCCAAGATCTATGGGTCCTTATGAAATTCTTGACAGGATTGGACCGCTAGCCTATAAGTTGGTGCTGCCACCGGAATTATCACAGATTCATGATGTCTTTCATGTTTTCATGTTGAGGATGTATAGATCGGATCTCTCTCACATCATTCAGACCACTGAGGTTCAGTTGAGGAATGATTTGACTTATGAGGAGACTCCAGTGGAGATCTTGGATACTAAGGAGAAGATCCTCAAGAGCAAGATAGTTTAGTTAGTTAAAGTTTTATGGAGAAACCATTATGTGGAAGAGGCCACGTGGGAACCTTTGGAAGCAATGAAGGAAAAGTATTCACACCTCTTCAAGGATTCAGGTAAGAATTTCGAGGATGAAATTTTTTAAAGGGGGAAAAATATTGAACCTCAAAATTTTTTCGTTATTTATGTGTTTATTTATTTTGCTTTATTTCATTTTCTTAGAATTTAGTCTATGATTTTTGCAAGCATAAGGATAAATTAAAATTAAGTTAAAGTATAGTATGGTGTTTAATGGATTAAAAGTAGTAAGAGTGTATAAGGGCATTTTTTGGAAGATCACTTAAGCATTTAAAACATAAGGCATATAAGGAAGGATAAAATGGACTTTTTACACTCATTAAGGGTATAAAAGGGAGAAGACAAGTGTTGTCTTGTTCTGAGAAGAAGAAAAAATGAAAATAAGAAGAGGAGAAGAGAGGTTTCGGTGAAGTAGAGAAAAGAATGGAGTTTTGAGCAAGGTTTCATCTTTTCTTAGTTTTAAAGAGAGATTTTGAAGTTGTGCAAGAAGGGAAAAAGAAAGAGGAAGATAAGAGCTCCAAATTAGGCCAAACATCTCTTCATTTAGTGAAGATTTAAGGTAAGAGCATTTATAATCCTTTGAATTTTGGAAGGGTTTTTTCGTTCATAAAGCTTAAGAAATGGATGGATTTACGTATTCTAGAATCAATTTTAGTAAATGTGCCTTGTGGGTTTTCAATTTTGCAACTCTATTGAATTTTAGATTTTTTCGCTTATGAAAAGGGAATCAAGAAAGACAAGAGGAGCAAGAGGAGAGGCATTTTGAGCAAGTTTAAAGCAAGAAAATTCAAGGTGGGTTACATTTTTATAATTGAGTACTAAGCCATTAATGTTTTCTTCCAAATCAAAAAAGTTAAATGTTTTCAATTGTGTTATAAATGTGCACTTTATTACTTTTTAAATGTTTTGAAAAAGTGCTATGAGTTTGGTATATGGATATTGTGTTGATGATTTATAAAAATAATGTGAAAATGATTTTTGAAAAGATACTATGGATATGAAATTACTTTTGGGAAATGTGCTAGTTTGGGCAATATGTTTACAAGATGTGATATGCATGATTATGTGGGTTTGCGCTGGTCCCCTAAGTTAAGTCAAGTTCACTTTGACAAAAAGCTTCTCCGACTTGCTCGTTAGTGACACGGAGCTCCTTCATGGACTTCCCTAAGTTTACGGCTACACAAGACCACTATGTGAAAATGTATAGTACGTTTTGTTTTTGGATCCACCCAAACCATTCCGATGTGCTTATGTGTTTATGATATGCGACAAGTTTGATGAATTAATTATTCTTGATGTTATGAATTGCTTGATAAGTTGTGAATTTGGGATATATGTGTTGCATGGATCTCAATGTGAATTTTACTATGGAAATGAATATTTCAAGGTTTTTTGCTTGTTTCTCGTTATAAAATTGTTATCCATGAGCTTTAAGCTCACCCCTATTCCTTCTTATCTCCAGGTGACAAGCAAGAGATCGAGTGAAAGAGAATTAAGGCATCACTCCAAAATTTGCATCTTTTTGTGTTTTAAGCTAGATTTGTGACTATAAGGCTTTAGTTGCATTTTGAGCAAATTACTGTTGATGTATCTTTTTGTATTTTGGGATTTTGAGATATTGATATAATGTGGCTTGAAATGCTCATTAAAGCGTTGTATAAACTCTTATCTTTTGATGTTAATGAGATATGATTGTGTTTTGCAGATGACATTTCCAAATTGTACATTTCATTTTAAAGTTGTCCATAGAGGTAAAAATGTGTATTTTGACTTCAGGGGAAAAACTGTATTGAACTAGGCTGAATTGGACAAAGTTGTCTTCTTGGAAGTTGTAGATTATTTTTTACATTGTTTTGAAATTTTTACCCTTATAGAGGCAGGTCTTCATGGAAGTTGTAGATCTAGAAGTCTTCTTTGAAACGGTCTAAAAATGACCTTAATCCAATATTTCTAGTGAAAGTTATGTCCATTTTATCAATACAGGTTAGAAGAAGAAAAGTAGGAAGGGAGAAGTCGCGATCGCGACTCTTCAGGCTTGTGCAAAAATCGCGATCGCGCATTTGGTCACGCGTGCACAGGTTGCAATCGCAACCGGCAAGTAGTCCCCCCCCCCCCCAGCCCCAAACCTGAACATATTCCACTCTTTTGACCATAACTTTGTCGTCTAATCTCTAAATGACCTGATTTTTGAACCATTGGATTCCTAACACATTTCTCTATCTCCCCATAAAAAGTTATAGCTTTTGGCATTGATTTGAAAAGATTGATCGAATCAAATTAAGAGTATCGATTGAAAGAGTATGAATTGGATATTTTACTGAACATGCTTCAATATTTTAATGAGTAGAGCTCCAAATGAGCTGATTCTTATTTATAAATAACATAAAGACATAGAGCTACAAATTATCTAAAGAAATTAAATTTTAATTCAGTCTCTAAGACTTTCAATTTCTGGATGGAAGTTTAGTATATTGTACTGTTCAATGTAATAATAGTCAGAAAACGTTTGATGTATAACTTTTAGATTTTTTAACCAAAGTTAATGATTTTGGTGTCATTAAAAACTTATGACAATAGGGAACAAATGTTTTGAAGAAGTCAAATTGTAATTCCGATTTGAGGTTTCCCAAAATCTATTCTGAAATAGGAAAAATGAATTTGATTATGGTGATTGACTGGTGGGGGCACGCCACCACTGTGGGATCCGCATTCGGATGCCACTTAGGATGTCGAGCACGTGACTTGCAAGGCCAGGGTGCCTAACACTTGGAGTTTTTCTCTAGCTCATTAAAATAAAATCTACCTCTATATAGTCCTTAAAACTCCTAATCTAACTTCTTTGAAGTAGTATCACCTTCTCTTATGATGTAACACTTGTTATAAGTTAATTTCTGAGATTTTGGTCCTCACACTCAAGAGTAGTTTACCTTCTCTTATGAATGAAGCTCAAACAACTTTTATAAGGGAAAGGAGCACTGATCATAATGTCTTAATTACTCAAGAATTGCTCAAAACTGTCACCTTTAAGGTTCAAGGAGAAATTATGCCATAAAAATTAGTATTCGTAAAGATCTTAACACTATTAATTGGATATTTATAAACCATTCCTTAAGGGTTCTTGGATTTCCTTAACTATTCATCTTTTAGATCAATCAGTGTGTCTCCACCACTTCCTTTAATGTGTATATTAATGGTAAAGCTATCAATACATTTAAGTGAGCTAGGAGATTAAGGTAAGAGGATCTTATTTCCCCTATCTTCTAACATTACACATTGAGGTTCTCTCAAGAATTATCCAATCTAATGCATACATTGAGAGAACCTTTAGGTTTCATAATAAATGTGAAGGATTGGAAAGTACTCACTTAGCATTTGTTAATGATCTACTACTATTCTATGTAGCTACTCCTAGTTGGTATCTTTTCTTTTAAAAACCCTAGAAGAATTTAGCAGCCTTGAGCTAAGGATCAATATGGAGAAAAAATTCATCATATTGTCTCATAATGCAACTAATTATGCTTTAAAACTGAGAAATATCTCACGCTTACCTTTCCAGTCTCCTTCATTTACTTATTTGGGCGTTCCTATTAAATCTAGGAGAATATCCTTCATGGACTATTAGGGCCTCTATGGCATGATTAAGAGGAGAATAGGAAATTAGGCAAACAAGCATTTATCTTATGCAGGTCATTTGTGGCTTATTATTTTAGTCCTAAAAAATCTTTATGTTTACTAGTCCTCTCATCTTTTATTGCATAAGATGGTATGACAGTAATTGAAGAAGCTCTTTAGAAACTTCCAATAGCAAGGGAATAACAATGCAAAACCAAATGCTAAAGTGATCTATAAAGAAATACGATTACCTTAAGGTTTAGGGTGGTTAGGGAATACATTCGATACATGTAATTGTTAAGATGGTATTGGCTAAAATATTATAGAGAATAGTTAGTGACAAGGACTCCTTATTGATAAAATGGGTGGATGACCATTATTTGAGGAACAAAAGCATCTAGAGCTCCAACTTACACTCAAATCATCTTGAGTAGGTTTTTAATAATGAAACTAAAAGACTCTCTTCAATAATTAATCTAAATGAGGATTGGCAAGGGCAACACTAATTAGATGTTGAATGACAACTGGGGATCTCAATAAACTATTTACGTTCTCCCTATAATTTCTATTCTAAGACTATTTCACCTTCCTAATACTAAAGTAAGCTTTTTAATCAATTATGGTAGCTAATCTTATAATAATAGGTGTTATGGCATTTTATAAAGTAACATCTTGTAATTTAACTAAGGCATTCATAAATATTTTTCATAAATAAATCCTATTTGGATCTGTTTAAGAGTTCAACCTATGATTTTATGGTACAAACTTGTATGGAATTAGAACTTAACTCCTAAAGTATCCTTTGTACTTTGGCTAGCATTAAGGGAAAGACTGTTAGAGGTGCTTCTAGATCATTATTAAATCTTAACTAGAAATTATTTCTGACTAATCTTAAGTCTATCAACTATTTATCTTTTGAAAGTCTATAATATGATATAAAGGGATATCTTAGACAGGTGTAGTGCTACTTTTTGGGCTGCAAATTTAAATTGAATTGTTCTTTAGCCCTCGAACTTAGGAAATTAAGGAGGGATGGTGATACTCTTTTCTAGATTGCTTTTGGCTACTCAATGTACAATTTATAGTCAGAAAGAAATCAAATGGTGTTCTGCAATATGCTCTCAGCAATCATTATAGTGATCTAAAGGAATGCTGCTTAGATAAGAGGATTAGTATTTATTAAGGTGTTAACTTGGTGCTTTCAATTGGCTAAAGGAACACTAGAACCTTTAATGTTGATGGTTCTTTTTTGCCTTTTAAGCTTTTCTTATAAGGATCAAGTTTAAGATAGTGGCTTCCCTTTATTCCATTGATGTATGATTTATTAACAACTTGATACACTAGTATATCAACTCCTGTAAATTTTTTTTTTGTAACTTTGATATATTACTCTTAGAGCTAAATGCATTATGTAAAATTTTAGCTCTTGCATAATGATACCATTCTTTTTAATTTATAAAAAAAATTATATGGTAATTATGTTCTTTTCTTATTAATCTTTGTTAAATATTTTTTAACAAAGTCTAAAAGATGTGTTAATGTCATATCAATGAAAAAACATACTAACATTTTAAATTAACTAATATCTTATAACTTTCAAAGAAATAATTAAGATAAATGACAACAACATGATAGCATATTGTAAGTAGTTGCATAAAGTAAAGTTAAAAATTATAACACCCTAAAAGAATTGTTTCCCTCATTTTAGCCTACTAAAAGAATAAATAAGGACTATTAATGAAGGGATTTATTTTTATATGATAATATTTTTAGTAGAAGATGATAATTACATGAATTTTATTATTAGTAATAGACATGATAGAGATAATATATATTTATAATTCATGCTTTTGGATATTTAAAACTGAATTTGGATTTATCATTACCATAATGTAGAAGACATGATAAGAAATAAATTCTTGAGTAAAAGTAGTTGATCCAAGTTTATACAAATAGTTTGCATATGATAGATTAAGAGAGACCTATACTTAATATAAGTGACAAAGGAAAGAAGTTTGATGATAAAGACTATCATTTTATTCCATTTTATTTAGAACAATATAATGATAATCCTAAAGTTACATAAAAGGATATATGTATCATATTAATTATAAATCATATTAAACTTGTTAGGATGAAGGATGATCGTTGAGGCAAGTTTTATCTAATTAATACCCTCAATATACTGCAAGCGCACAGGTGGTGGGTGTAGTATGTTTGGTCTCAATTCCTCTAAAAGTTGCCAAACTAATCTAATTCTAAGTTATCTAAGGCCTAAAGAATTATTAAATTGAAAATAAAAACGAGCATAAAAGTAAACACATGAAGATGATTGATTGGAATTAAAATGTAAAATTAACACACAAGGAATCAAATTTAGCATAACCAAATTAACAATGGAAATCACACAAGGATGATTAGCCGATTATAAGAAGGGGGATTTATCTTATCATCAAATGCTAACATGATTACTTTTGAGATAATACAGTATCGGTCCTAGACTTTCGAAGGGTAGATTACTCTCTCTCTCCATTTATAATCATTAAAACCTAAATCATAAAACCTAATTAAATTATGGAATTTGCAATCTCTCAATTAAAAAAACCCCACAAATCCAATCAGATTGTAGAGTTATGAAATTTGCAATCTCTCAATTAAACACTTATTTGTTTCACTTTTGTCAAATATAGTCTGACATATAAGATTATGTAATAATAAGTGGTTGGGCTTCGAATAATGTTATTGTGGGCAATTTTAGCATCAAAGTTCTCGAGCCCAGTCAATTTTGTCCAATAGTGGGTGGCACAAAAGTCATCCTACTGATCTACTATAGTTGAGTTGGGAAATCCGTAAATTTCGCATAAAATGTCATAATCTAAGCCATATGGTTAACCCCGCAACCGAAACCATAGGTCCTTAGGGTTAGTTAGCTCATATTGAAGAGTTGTGAAGAATTATACAGTTAATTCCTCGTAAATAGGATAACTAAATCACAAAAATTTATCCCAATGAATTCTTCCTCCTAAGGTCTCAACCTTCTCTCTCAATCCTATTCTTTCTAATGTATTAAAATTAAAGTATTTAGGCACACATATTTTTTTAAGACTAAAGGTATGGAATCGGTTACCTTCCTCCTTCAAGAAGAACAGGAAAGATGTGTCATAATTTGTTGCCCTATTTTGTTGTCCATGACCCAATATTTGGACTTTGTCCTTTGGTTGGGTACACTTAATCATCTGCTTAATGCGCAGCCCCATTGGATTACGAGTTGTGAAAAGTCTGGAGAGAATTGAAGAATTGAAGATAGGTAGAGAGAAGTGAGAGGAGTTGAGTTCTTAGGGTTTCAGACAGAGTGGGACAGTGAAAGGTGTAAGAAAAATGAGGTTAAGTGTAAATATATAGGGTAGGAAGGGTAAAAAAGGGGTAAAATTGGAAGAAAAAAGGTTTAAACTCGTGCATACCATGTCTGCCCCGCCGCAAACCACAATCGTGGTCCTGCAAAAATTTTGAATTCTTTTTTATTTTTCTTCTTCCTCATTTCATTCTCGAAATCCTTCCATACCTTATAATTACATTATCACCTCATTGTGCTTGCCTTCCACAACATTCCCAAGTCAACTAATCCATAAGTCCTTTAAGATATTAACTGGACTTGAAATATAAAAAATAGAATGCAAATCATATTTACTACAAAAGGTGACAACAAAATGATAGAAATCATGGGTTGCCTCTTATGCAACACTTCTTTTACTGATGTTCTTTCGATGTATTTTTTTTGTTTATGGTGGTTTGAACGAGTTGTGTAATGGTAGTACAATCGTAGTTTTTATAAATTGCAATTTAGCTTTCAGACTGTGATTTCCACCACCCTTCTGCTTCTTCCGTTTATTCCTTCGAGATTGTGGCTTTTCAGGTGGATTCTATGATCATCACTATGCTTAACCTCTCCATGAGACTTGGTTCTTTAAATGATTTCCATAAAATTGTGAGAATTGCTATCATTAGATACGTTAAAAGACACCTTCTCATTCCCCATCCTTAGAGTAAACTTGCCTTCATCAACATCTATAATAGATCAGGTGTGTCTAAAAATGGTCATCTAACGATAATTGGTATCTCTACGTCTTCCTCTATGTCCGTAATGACAAATTCTATGGGAAAGGTAAAGTTTCCCTCCTTATTATGAATGTCCTTGATTATACCTCTCAGATCGTGAATTGATCGATCAGCCATCTGCACACTCATCATGGTTGGTGCTATTTCTTCTAACTTCATCTTTTGCCATAAAGTGTAAGGTATCATACTTATGCTAGCTCCGAATTCTACAAAAAGGCTTATCCACTTTAACATTACCTATAGTGCAAGGAATGTAAAAATATCTTGGATCATTTTGTTTTCGTGGTAATGTTGCCATTTCATTAGAGCTCTCCATGCTTCCTACTTCACTCGTGAGCTTTTCCAACTCCTTTCTGTTGATTAATCTCTCTTGTATGGATTCTATAAGAGTGAGTCATGTTTTCAGCTGCTCTATTACCTCGAGGACTTCCTTTTCGAGCTTCTCCTCAGTGGCCCAATTAATAACCATGATTCTTTCCTTTGGGGTTATTTCTGTGTTACTTAGAAGGCTCCCCACATTTTGTGCAGACAGTGCATATGCCAGCTGGCCTATTTGGACTTCCAAGTTGTGAATGAAGGATGCATGATTCTTTGTCACTTGTTTTTTCTAATCTCTTATGCACATCATCCATGCTTCCAATATTATCCAAGATTTTGTCTAATTTGGCTTCCATGGAATTAGGTTTCTCCTGTTGAAAACCAGGTGGCCTTTAAGGTCAGAATTGACCTCTAGTATTATTTGACTAAGAGAAGTTTGGGTTATTCTTCCACCCATGATTGTATATGTTCGAATAGGGATTATTCACTCCTCGATGACCAAACTGTGCTCCCATATATTTAGATTTCTCTTTTTCATTATTTTTCAATGAGAAGAAGTCAATGATATAATGATTATCCTTGCCGCAAAGCTCGCATCTTTGTTGAATAGCCTTAACAGGGACTAAAGAGGAAGCTTTCATGTTGTTCAGTTGTCATGTTAAGCTATCAATTTTCACTTAAATCTTTGTCAGTTTGTCAACAACTATAGCTTCCCTTAATTCTCAGACATTTATATGTTGTCGACTTTGGTCATTCATCCATAGACAGTTGTTACTCGCCATTTATTCAAGCAACTCCTCTAATTAGTTAATAGTCATTCGCATAAGCAATCTGCCTGATTCTACATCTATTGTGCCTCTAGTGGGTAGGTGGATTGACTCCATTATAGAAGGTTTGCAAAAGAAATTCTTTTGGAAAGTTGTGGTGTGGAAACCTCCTTTGCAAATCCTTATATCTCTCCCTTGCCTCATAGAGTGATTTCCCCTCACTCTGTTAGAAGTTCATCTTTGTAGTTTTAATGAGGGGAAAATACTTGTCTAGGAATGCACATACCATTTTGATAGGATTGAATTATCTTATATTTTCTCATGTATTTCCACGTGATTTTAATCCTATTTTATTCTATTTTATGATAAAATGTTTGATTTGTGTTCTTTTTGGACTGACTATTAGGTTGAATATATTGATATATTTTTTAGTTCAAAAAGATAAAAATTTCTAAAACAAATTGGAGCAGCTAATTAGATTGTCTTTTCAATATACAGGACAAGCACAAAACTCAGCTAAATGGACGAAGGTGCAACAAGCTACAAAAGAAAGACATAAATCAATTAGCTAAGGGCTGAATTAAAAGCACAGGAAGCCAGCAGCAGGACGACATCACACAAGCAAAGGGCTGGAGAATAAAAAATCAAGAAGCAAACAGACGCTACATGGGAGGCTTGAATAAAACATGCTAGAGGCTGCGTGAAGACTTAAATTAGCTGAAGAGGAATTAAATCAAGGAGGTTTCAAACTCATTAAATGGTCCCATAAACTAGCAACATATATGAGGGCAGCGTCCCAGTGAAATGGAGCATAGAGCAGGCGCAAGGAAATTTAATTAAATCAGGGAGCTACACGTGGAGAAGCATTTAAGCAAATTAAATAAGAAGCTCACGAGATTTGCAATGGACAGTAAATTAACGGAAGTGACGCAAATTAAGTTCATGGCCCATATTAACGTATGGGCTGGTCTTGAATTGTCAAAGAAGAGGGCCCACATGTTTAAGCAAATTAAAGGAGCTTCTAATGAAGTTGAACCAAGAGTTAGTCAATAGGCTGGAAAATTAATTAAAGGTGGGGCCCACATCATAAAGCAAGGAAACCTAAGAAGACCTAGAGATAATAGCGGCAGCTTTTTAAAAAGAGAGTGAACATAAAACAGAAGGGGGGGGAATTGCGGGGACGGCTGGAGCTGGGAGAGAGGCGGCAACTTCGAGAACTTGGAGAGTTGGAGGCACGAGGACCAGTGAGCTGGAGAGCTTGAGAGAGGATCGACGACAAGAACAGCAGCTTTAGGGAAGATTAAATTTCAGTTTTAATTTTGTTAATTTCAGTTTTAGTTGATAGAGACTAGTATTATTTGTGGCTAAGTTTTAATCTAGTCAGGGTACTTTACGTTTGATGCATGTAGTTCGTGAGACTCCTTGGGTTTAATTGTTTTCGTGAAT
>JANKYE010000225.1:33151053-33164118 GCA_032467995.1 Erythroxylum dillonii
TTTCTTCTTCCTGAGGTCGCCGTAGGTTGAGTTGGACGCCATCTCTGTGAATCTCGAACAAGAAAGAAGAATAAGAACTAGGGTTCTTCTTCTGTGAAATAAAACACAGATATGTAAACACAGATAAAGGTATTACATATCTGTGAAATAAAACACAGATAAGGGTATTATGTTCATTTCACAGGCAAATAGGCTATAAATTTTGCAGTCAGCGCGCGTGGAGGAACAACACACGGCTAAGGATTTTTTGGTAGCAAAATTGAAAACATAAGATTAATAAAGTAACATTTTATATCTTAAAATTTAATTAGCTACTTTCGTATAACACAGGATCGCTACATCAATTTTGTCTGGTTAATAATTAATGCAGAAGCCCGTCTATAATTGTGTTAGTTGAACAAAACCTTACTAAACCTTCTGTAGTTGTGTCAGTTTAACGCACTTATGTTTTTTAACTGTGTCTTGGCTTTGGCGTTTGTCCCGAAACATGTCTCTCCCTAGCACAACCACAAAACTACCGATGTGGGCATTGACAATGGGATGGCCTATATGGTACCAGACGGCGGTAAGGGCAAATAGTTCATTTTCTCTTTGTTAAGTTAATTAGTTAAATTAATTATATTAAAATTTAAATCAATTTTTATTTAATTTTATTAAATATTTTAATACTTTTAATTTTTAATTTTAAATAAGTAATTCTCATGCACTTATATGCATAATAAAATCAAAATAATATTCAAAATTTAAATTTATGTCACGTCAACGATTACAATATTATATATCCTCGTCACCTTTTTTGTTAACGTGTAATTCAATTTGAACATTCTTAAAATGACAAGATTAATTTAAACACCTTAAAATGTTATTTAATTTGTCATTAGAAGTAAATTCTAAGATCATTTTTTTCCTTTTTAGGCTAAATCATAATCTAAATCTCCAATTATGTTGTTATTTTTAGCTTTTAATTTTATTCAAATTCATTGAAATTTGTTGTTATAAATATATAATTACTCAACAGCTTGTCGTGCCCCGTATTCACTCAAAGTATCCTTAATGATTTGCACCTCATGTCTCAGATGTAACTCTGTTTGTGGGTTATTCAACTATATATAATTTTGCAGTCCAGCTATTGTCAATACGCAGACTTTTGCGTGCTTTCTTGGACAACTATGACAGATAAATGAATTTGTTAAGCAGCAACATTTTTGTTTTGAAACATTTTAATTTGGTGCATTTACTGTATTGAGCGGTTGAAACAATTTTTTTTACTTCTGCTGTTCTACAACAGCATCTGCAACTCCAATTTTAAACATTAATTTAGGAGTAGCAGCATATACGATTCCTGTTACTCAGATGACCTCTTTGAAGTTGAAGAATGAAATCCAGACAGGTTTTAAGAAGAATATTCTGTTCAACAAGGCATTTCCAGTCAGTGCTTCAATGTCCCATGACAATTAGAAGAACAAAATTTCAACTAAAATGTGAGGCTTAATCGTATTGAACAGTCCAATCAACAAAAGTTACATGCGGATTTAGGGACTATTATTACAAGTATTACTATCACACTTAGTAAAGCAATCAAAATCCCATCACTTTGCTCCTCCTCCCACACTAATTATCAAGGAACAAAACATTCCAACGTAGTCCAGACTCTCAGCAGTGAAATGTCATCTTCTACATGATCCCTGCAACCTCGAACGTGGGCAAAAAACAATTGCTGTTTTATCATATTCTTTGAGCCAATTGAGTTCACCACCTTAATACTGTTGACCACAAAGGCTTTAAGTTCAACCCGAGTTTAACATGAATGCTGCAAACTAGAAATTGTGGCAAAATAGAGCTCCTTCAGGTCTTCATGCTTTTTATTTCTGGAGAAGTATCGGGAGGATTTTTTCCAAGGATATTTCACCTTAGCTGGGGTCTAAGTCAGTGTGAATAGCATGTCTGCTAGGCCAATTTTCTGACTCCAAAGCCTAGTATTAACAGGACGTAGAATAAATGCCTAATGAATTAAATAAATACAGAGGCATCCGTGCATATCTAATCCACAATTGGAGTATAAACCTTCCTCTTAAAACTCCAAAATTACCATCTCGAGTGAATAAATTCAATTTCATTGGCACACTAGGTCACTAAGAATGATTGTCAAGGTCATAATGTAGTTTAATTTTTTATGAATATGTGGTACAGCTTACAAGCTTTAGCGTTGATTAAGAATACTCACCTTGAATGAGGAAATGTAAGGAAGCAATACTTTGGGAGCTAGCCATCATGACATTGCATGCCAGCCAAAAAGCAAAATCAAGAAATCATGGAGTTCAGCTTAATTCACTGTCCTCTGATGGAAAAATCTAGACTGATTAGCAGCAGTTTGCCCAAAATAATCCATCATATAGTTTATGCACCATTTTTATGAAAGTTTAAAATGCTTGGAACGAGACCATCTTTGGCCATCTCAGTAAGTATATTGAAAACAGCATCCATGTTTCCTTCCTTGTGGTTGATTTCAGCAAATACTTTGGCAAGCTCAGCATCTGAAAGGTTGCAACTCCTCAGCATGCTCTCAATGACCTGATTCAATTCTTCATTCATTCCCTGACTTAAAAGGGCTTTAACCAAAGCAATAAAAGTCACTGTATGGGGAACAAACCCAGAGTGAATCATTTCCATGTAAAGATTATACGACTTCTCAACATTTCCAGCCCGACAGTGGCCATGTATAAGTACATTATAAACTGTTTCATTTGGCTTGTGGTCTTTGTCAATCATTGACTTAAAAACTTGATCTGCCTCATTCATCAGACCTTTCATACAGAATCCCTTCATAAGAGCAACCACACTCTTAAATTCAATATTACTGCAGTTCTCAATCAGTGTATTATATGTGACATTGTTGGGAACAGTATCATCATAGAACAACTTAAGCAGAAGCCTCTTTGCTTCCCTTGTTCGAGATTGTTTATTAAGTCCATTGATAAGTACACTGTATGTAACAGTATCAGGTAGAATGCCTTTCTGTATCATTTCATTATGTAAATCAAAAGCCCTGTTCAAGTCTCCTTCTTTGCAATAAGCATCTATCAAGGTTGTATAAGTGAACTCATCGGGCGGTAATCCTGTATACAGCATCTCTCGGAAGACATCACAAGCATCAATTAGTCTTCTCTGCTCACAGAGACCACGAATGATTGAAGAATAAGTGATGGCATCTGGTAGGATGCCCTTATGATCCATCTCCCTCTTGAGTTGAAATGCCCTCTCCACATCATGGTTCCGACAACATCCACCTATAATAGTACTATAACTTACAACATCAGGAGTTAATCCTTTCCCATCCATATTTTGTAACACTTCCGTCGCCTCTTCTATTCTCCCTAGAAGACAATGTCCATTAATAAGGGCATTGTAAGTCACTATTGAAGGCGAGAATCCACTCCCAATCATTTCATTTAGAACTCGGTAAGCCTCATTTAATAATCCCTGCTGTGAAAACCCGTTGATTAATGTCGTGTATGTTCTCTCATTTGGACTAAGTCCTCTAACATGCATCTGATCTAAAAACTCAATTGCTCGGTTCAAATTCCCTGCCTTACACATGCAATCAATCAATGAAGTATATGTGACAACACCAGGTGATAATCCGTTCCTCACCATCTCTGCATGCAGAAAAAGTGCTTGGTGAAGATTACCCTCTTTGCAATAACCATTAATTAGTGTGTTATAAGACACCTCGTCAGGAACATAACCCTTCCTACTCATCTCACCAAGAATTCCACTTGTCTCTTTCATTCTCCTTTCTCTACACAGTCCATTAAGTACTACGTTGAATGTGATTAAATTCGGTTCCAGACCCTTAATCACCATTGATCTAAACAAACCAAAGGCTTCATCGATTCTCCTCAACTTGCAACATGCATCAATCAGTGTGTTATAAGTAACCACATTAGGCAAACACTCCTTTTCCTCCATTTCCTTAAAAAGTTTGAAACCCATTTCCATATTCCCAGCCCCGCAAAAACCTCTAATCAAAATATTGTAACTGAAAACATTCAGAGAAACCCCACCAGCAAGCATTTCCCTATACAACTCTTGAACACAAGTAACCGGTTTTCTGCACCTAATCATCGAGTCTAAAATGGCATTATAAGACAAAACACCGGGCATAAATCCATTAAATTTAGCCAAATTAACTATCTTTGTAGCCTTATCAATAAAATGCAAATGGGAATAAGCTTTTACCACCAGATCAAAAACTGCAGAGCTTGAATTGCACAAGTGATACGTCTCTTTGAGGCATTGAAACACAAAACTGCCCGTTTCGTCCACCGTATTCAAGGCCAAGTCTTGGGCTAGGGTCTGTGCAGTTTTATAGAGCTTGAATTTGGTCAATATGTGAAGGGTTATGCACTTGCAGTGATGATCGAAGAATTGGTGGGCTTGTGCCCACTTGAGAAAATTTAGGGTTAGGGTTTGGTCGTGTTGGGTCTTGAGGAGTAAATTGGAAGCAGCTGCAGGCGTGAACCGGGAAGATAGGGAATTCAGTTGATAGGGATGGCGCTTGAGAAAAGTTAAGGCTTTGTCTACCAGAGCAGCATCTATGGAAGATGAGGAAAGAGATTGTGAAAGGTAAATTTGTGGTCTTGGGAGGAGCATTTCAGGAAGTAAAGGAATTGTCTAAGAGATGAGTAAATTCAAGAGACAGGAGAGCTCTAAGCTCTCGATGCTTAAATTGATTTCTATGCTTCCCATTAGGGTATTAGGGTTCAAGGGAGGTTTTCCCAACTCATTCTCTATTCCCTTTTTCTGACAGGAAATTAGGAATTTAATTAAATAATTAACAAACAAAATCAATATTTTTAAGCTAATCAGGTAGCATAAGATATTCCAATTCAATTAAAAATTATAATTTTTTTTTAAATTATCCTTCCAAATAATTTAACTTCAGTTAAAATATAATCCTCAAAAATGTAAAAACGAAATAGTAATATCTAGTTAAACTGAGTCACATTGGTGTTGGTTTACGTACAGCATTTCATGCTCATCTTTAAGATAGAACCATTGCTTGTTATCTCTGGAAAAACACAACGGTCAGGAGGAGGCATTAGTCTCCCACAGGCAACACTTTACTGGGAACAGAAGGGAAACAACCTTATGGGATAATTAAAATTAGCACACGTGTTGCTCTCTCTCTCTCTGCTGCACAAGATACCAAAATAGAACAAAGCTTATTGTATTCACAAGAACGTAAATTAAGATTTACTTTAAACCATCAAATAAGTGGAATCTGGTATAACTGCCAATTGTCATATGTTGAACACCTTGGTAAGAAGAAACTACAATTGTGGCCTCTTTAGGCATAAACAAACTATATATCTTTACAAGGCGAGTGAACATCATACTCCACATTAAACCAATCATGAAGCCTCAATATCTGTCATGAGCTTTAATCTGGGGAACAGAGGGCTGTAGACTTTGAGCTAGTGCTAGTTGGCAATATCTTCAACATGTATTTATGTGCTATTGCATTTGCATGTTGTTTGGCCAAGAAGCATAGAAATATTGGTGCCCTCGAACAAAGATTCTTCGATCCTTCACTGTATTTTAGCCATGCCTCGGCTTGAAATGCCATGCAACAATTTGAGAAAACCATGAAAGCTTAGCTTTCCATCTGCGTGCCTTATCCAATCATTGAGAACAGAATGTACTGGGATATTGGGGCCCAGACCAAGTTCCTATTAAAAAAAACTTCTCCAGTAAGTTTCATACAATGCCATTGCAAGGAGAATAATGTTGCGCTGCTATTGTGTCGTCCAAAAGTGGATCAATTGAAATATATTAAGCTGGCTGTTAATCATGCTCCTAATGTCGAGTGTTGAATGCAAATATATTAAGGTTTGGTAAAAACTAATAACTAAGGGAAACATACAATGGAAGGGGAGGATAGAACTCACACCAAAGACTCCTAAGATTGTGATTATCTGCAATCAAGCACTACAGACCCAACAATATTACTAATTAGTTTGTCTTTCAAAACAATTTACACTGCCAATCTGCCTGCTTTATTTGATCTTGGTCAAGTTTGAAGTTCTTGAAATAAACCATTTGCAAAATGACATTAGAAAGCTAGTTAAGTAGTCAGCATATTAACTCATGTCATTTGAAGTTTGCCACAAGCAAACATTTCGTACTTGAAAATATCGCAAATAATACGTGCTTATTTCAACAGATAAGAGAAATCTCAACTTACAGAAGCAAGCTCATCAATAACAATAGCCCTATTTCCATCCTTTTCAAAAAGCTCATATGCACAACGAGCACGCTGTTCCCAGTGTTCAACTGCCTCCAGTTGATGGACATTTAGTGTAGCTGCACAAAATTCGTCAAAATCCATTCTTCTGTATTCCAGTGGAGTCAGCTGTCATGAAATAGCAATTAAGATGTGAGTTCATATATAAGCACAACAATCGTATAGGCATAACAAGTCATTAAAGCTACATGGACAACTGGCAACTTAGTTCATACCGAAGCAAGATAATCAGGGACACGAGAATCCTTCATTGCATCTGTTGCGTTTTTCATCAATGCCTAGATAAAACAAGAGAGATGGCATAACCCTTTATATCACCTAATAATACTAGGAGGGAGAGAAACAAAAAACCAGTGCAAGCAGACAATAACCATCTTATAGTTTTCCAAGCTTATGCTTCCACTTTTATTTGGCTCTAACAGAGCAAATTGCTCCTTCAGATAGAAGAGTTCGTCCATTGTTAGTGTCTTTGATAATGCCTGCAGCATAGACACAAGTATAGGAACTTTAGAAGTTCACATAATACATCAAGCAAAAACATCGATAGTTGTGTTCATCAACAAAATTGAGGTCAAGACTGTTCATGACCTTACAGGGAATTTTATAACTACAACAGCACTTAACTTCCAATTTTATTGTTGGGAAAGAATAAACAGCATATCGAGAAAATGCAGATCTTATATCAATAGAAAATGGAAAAGAAATTCTTCCACAACCCCAAGTATCACAAAATGAAAGAGAACTCATTCCGGTAACAAATTTTAATTTAATTTTTAGGTCATCCTGGATGTATACACACCCTTAAAGCAGCCTTACGCAAGGATGATGTGCGCATATATGCCTTCGTGATCCTGAATATTAGAATATCAAGAGGAACTTTCACACCATGGCAATCCCGCAGCCAAGGATGGCCTGTAAATAAAGCAATGCAACTGTCATTTGCAAAGGATGTGTGAATACCATGTAGTATATAGGCGAAAGATGTACTTACTTAAAGCCTGAGCAGCTGTCATTCGCTTCCTTGGATCTTTGTTTAATAATCGTTTGACAAAGTCTTTAGCCTCTGGAGTGAGCAATGGCCAAGGTGCTTCATCAAAGCTTGGATCAGCTTTCAAGACTGCCCGGAAAATTCCAGACTCAGTTCGTGCCCAAAATGGACGACTACCACACAATAGAATGTATGCAATAACCCCTACACTCCATGCATCAGCTTCTGTGGTATAAGATCTATGTAGGACTTCAGGAGCCACATAGTAGGCACTTCCAACAATATCATTAAGCCTTTCATCTGAAAACCACCATAGTCATCACCAACTCATCCAAATTCCCAAAAGCAAGTAGGATGAAACTCAGGAATCAGGGCTTCAAGTGGATATTGGTTAGGGAGACAAACCTGGTCTGAAAAAATCTGATAGGCCAAAGTCTATGACCTTCAGATGAGAGTTCTCATCCTTAGAAGTATACAGAAAGTTCTGATCAAACAATCAGAAGTAATTTCAGTTATCAAATTTCCGGAAGTAAAAGAAAAAAAATACTGAGCTAGATTCGTTACACTCATTTAAGTTTAAGCCAAAAATATCATCATCAACTAAGGGTAAAATAATGCAAAGTAATTATATTCCTGTTCAACTTAAATCAGGAAATTTGAAATGGGGAATTTAACTGCTCACCTCAGGTTTAAGATCCCTATGCACCACACCCTGTAGATGACAAAAGGCAACAACACTTAGTATCTGCACCAAAACGGCCTTTGCATCATCTTCAGAGTATTTTCCACCCCTAAAGGGATCAAAAGATCTAGTTAGAAGCTATATTAGATCATGCATTAAAATTCACATTGCATTCGCAGGCCCTTAAAAAGAAATCACCTTGAAAGGATTCTATCCAAGAGCTCTCCCCCTTCACACAACCTGAAATGTCCGTGTCAATCAACTTTTGGAAGGTCAAAGGTCTCCAAAAGCTTACAAGCAAGAACTAACAGCATTCCTTTTCATTTACTTATCTACATTCCTTTTCATTTACTTATCTATTTATTTATAGCCATAGGCAAAGAGCATGAAAAGGATTTAATGCTGTAATGAAGCTTACTCCATCACTATATAGACGTTATCAAAATCTTCAAATGCATCGTAAAACTGCACAAGGTTGTTATGTCCTGCTAAGGCCCGTAATATCTTGACCTCCCTTCTAACATCCTCAACAGCAATAGCTGTTGTCATCTGGCAATAAAGAATAGGAGGGGAAAAAAAAAGGTCATCCATTTGTGGGAGAAGTAAAGGTTGAGCGGTGTACTTTTGTAGAGATTAATTATATCTTTCTAAAATAAAAACAACAACAGACTTTCTTCTGCTAGAGTACCATAATGATTTTCGCACTGCCCTCCCAACCTTTTTCTCTAAAAGCTTGAAACATTCGTCATAAGTGCACCAGCTGACAGATTGTATAACCAATGAGTTTTTCTCAACAATGAGGCCTCACTGACAGTCCGTTAATCACAGGTCTCCCTATGCATTAAGTGGTGGCCGTAAAATCTTGGGAGTCAACAAAGCATATCACAAACTAGAAATCTAAATGTGCCGAATATTCCACTCATTTTCAGACAACTCAGAGTGAAACGAAACTACACATTCTAACTTTCTAAGTCAAGATTAGGTTCCAAAATCAAAATATTCCAACTTCCAACAAGTCCCGCCAAAATCCAAATAGAAGCAAATTACGCCGTACTCAAGTTAAAGTCTTGGCATGCACCAAAAGAACCAATAAACAGATAAGACGATCACCTTTTATGCGTACAACTTTTAAAAGCTCCGATAACTTCATAATTACCAATATTATCCAATGAAGAAATATCCAAACTGACAATATATTCCAAATTCCAACATCCTAAAAATCGCAGAATCTTCTTTCTATCTATTCAAACTATTAAGTCCCCGCGGTTTAAAATCAATACCATAAAAGCACACCCTCACAATAAAGAAAAGACAACAAACATGGGAGAGAACATAACAAAGTAAATCTGTAGATCTAAATATTATGCTTCAAAACCGTAACATGCTAAAAACAGAAGCTTCAACTGAGAAATAGATAACACCTGTTAAAAGAAAACAAACTTAAATTGTAGATTAAAAACCAACCTTTGATTTAGGGATGACTTTAACAGCCACTTGTTGGCCTTTACGGTCACCTTTCCTAAACTTGGCAGAGCAAGTGTACCCAAAATGGCCTCGACCCACTTCATCGCCAACCTCAAGCCTACTAGTGAACTCTTTAGAGAACCCAAACCGCTTGTCCAACTCCACCTCCTCTTCTTCATCTTCACCTTCCTCCGGAATCGACGAGCTTTTCTTCTTCTGCCGGCGGCGGAGGACAGCGCGGATGTGCTTGGCTGGGGACGGTGGTGGGAAGGGCTTCTTGAAGGCCCTTCGCGGCGTGGCGGCGGAAGGCGAGTTTTTGAAGAGATGGAGAGGGCTGGGAGTGTGGAATGCGAAAAAAGGTGACTTTTTGGGCAGGGTCTGAAGGGGAGAAGAGTGTGGAGACTTTGGGGTTTGGGTTGTGCTTATATTGTCATTTGGTGTCTTGGTTTGGTCCCTAGGGGTGTATGGGTTTTGTTTGGTTGGTTTTGAGGTGCAAGTTCCCATCTTCTAGGTTGGTTAGGACATTGTGATGAGTTTTAGTAACAGTGATTGTCAGGGCCTGGGACGGCGGAAGGAGGCCGAAGTAGGAAGAGGATTGGACGGGGTATGGCGTGGGAGGGGTGATGGAAGAGCCAGTATGGTGCAGGAGGGGATGTACAAGTGGAATTATCCATTCAACTCCCCCACTTTGCTCTCATATAACTTTCGTTTTGCGTTCCGTGCAACTGACAAAGATTAGTGGTAATGAGTTACCTCATTAGCATAGAAGTAATGTTTGACAATTGCCAAATGTGAGCTGAGATAGTAAAAACTAGAAGATATAAGAAGAATGCATTTTAGTACTTTAGAAGCTTTAAAAACCCAAAGTATGCATTCAATTTATTGCATGTTGCAGGATAGGAAGTACCCACACAAGTAAGTACTTCAAAGGTTAAGGAAAAGAAATGTAAATATCCAGTACAAACTATAGGCAAATTGTAATTGCATGTGCCTTTTTGCATTAAGATTGATGGGTTAAATAAATATTTGTTAACCTACTTGTCTTTGTAGAGAATTAAACCTTTTACTACATATTTATGATGAGATTAAATTTCCAAAACATCCAAATATAATAATATGTTATATGTATGCTAACTACTGAGAGCTTTTAACTTTGATTTCCTCCAAATTTATGTGATGGGTCATGTGACCTACATAAACATGGGATTGTGTTTGAGGGTTTTGAGCCATTGGATCACATGATCGATTACATTTTATAAATACATGAATGATTGCAATTGTTCTTGTTTTTTTGGGATCCATGAAGCTAAGTGAATGAGACAAGCAAATAACTTGTTAACATTTTCATGGAAACCAATGGTATCCCATGTGCAACCCCCCATTATAAAATCATCCACTATATAATATACATGTATGTAAGTATATGGACAAGCAAAATGAGCTAAAGATTGTTCCAATCATAGCATGCATTTTTCTAGTCATGGTCAAACCTTTCTTGTTAGCGATGCATCGTGGTAATATATTAATTCGTGGGTCGCAATATGTGACGTTGGATAGCCACATTTATAATAATTTAAATATGAGTTCAATAGAAATATTTAAAAAGGTTAACTTTTATGTTTTAGAAATTATTACTCTTCTTTATAATATTTTTTAATCATGATATAATCTTTTTTCTTATATGTGAAATATATTTATTAAAATAAAAATTCTAAATAGAAGAATTTAAATTAATTAAACCTATATTTTAAAATATAAAAATATTAAAACATCTTATAATCATTAGTGGTTGCATGTACATAATTTATTCTTTCAAAAGATCATTAGAATAGCTATCGATGGAAAGTGGGTTAGGTGTAGTACGTGAACCTAATGGAGTTTCATATATTATGTGAAAAGAAAAGCAGGCCTTGAGTGGATAGGTTGGGGGTTTAGGTGAGATACCGATACGCATCGATCTTATTAATTCAGTAACAAATAATGAAGTCATTGGAAGCGTAAGCAAAGCACCAGAATCTTATGGAAACCTTGAAAGCTCCCGATTTTATACACATCGTACTGTAAACTTTTTGACCTATAAAATCTTTATCTTAAGGTGTGGCTAAGAAACCACACATGCATGCAAAGTACCTTATGTCATTGTCAGCTCAGTCTAACGAGAACAGTAGAAATTAAAAATAGTAGCATTTCGATAACAATACGTTTATGTGCAACCAAAATTCATTTTAATTTTCCTATTAACATAACTATATCTGTAGATGATAAAAGTAATATCTAAGAAATAAACATTTCATACATGTTGTATCATTCTCCTAAATCAACAAGAAAGATCTATCCTAGCTAGCTACACGTATTATCTATGTCTTACCTGTGCTTATATGTACATCAGCTTTTCCATAACGTCTGTACAAGATATAGCTAGGGTTTGTAGCTATCCTTTAGTTATTGTCCTATTGATATATAAAATCATCAAGGGCAATTTCTAGAGATGATTGGCAGGAATAATTGTTCTAGTTAATTAGATTGGTAGAAGAACTAATCAGAAGGCAGAAGGTAGTACCTGCTACTGGTTTCATCGGGACGACCTTAATCTTAATTCACTGATGGATCATTAAATGACCAATAATAAGGTAGGTGTCAAATGAGTCAATAACCCCTATAAGATGTAATAAAATTAAGTACGTATTCCTCTCAAAACTAGTTGAACCAGACCAAGTAGTTAGGATATAGATTTTTGTCATGATCTAATCGTAAATTGTTAAATCATGATTCATGAGTCTGTTAATTAGTTATCATTTAATTTCTCAATAATAATTAATATAATTTTAATGTATGCTATATATGTATTTTTACTTGATAATTTCTTATTACGAAAATTAATCTAATATATAGTGAAAAACTTTTAAAGAAAAGATTTGGTGAAAATCTTTTCTGACTTATATTTATAAGTAAATATTTAAAAAACAGAGACAAAATAGATATCGTTTCTTCTCATAGCTCTAAATAAATACATTTATAAAACCTAGATATTATTTATCTTAGATGACTAATAACTGTGTTGAGGCAATCAAAGAAAGGAGTTGTATTGTACATGGACCTTACAAGAACTTTTTGGTTGTCTTAAAGCATGGTAATGAGCTCTATTTATAATGTTTCCAATAATTCTTATATCGCTTGCACATATAATTTTAGTTTTTCAAAAAATTTTATATGATTTAGTCCAGTAATTTCTTGTTAAGTTTGATATATTATATTTCTTGATCATTTCATTATAATGAAGCCTCAGATAAGTAGTATATCAATAATAATTGTAGAAAATATAATAATAAGCATAAGGGGAATTTGTTTGATATAGGTAATAAATTATCCTTATTTTTATTCAATTTTATTAATTACATATAATGAACATGTTTTATTTATGCAATGAAAAAAATAATATTTGATATTATGTTCATATGAAGTTTAGTAAAAATTACATTTGTATTTAAATTTACAATAAAAATACGATATTAATTAAACTCAATAATTTATTAACTAATTTATCTTTTTTAATTTTAGTGTTGTTTTTTGGGGAGCTATATAAATAAGTAAGATAATTATATCTATGGTTACATGGTTATTTAT
>JANKYE010000225.1:33250931-33261483 GCA_032467995.1 Erythroxylum dillonii
GATATTAAAACCAAATATGTTTTTGTTTTCAGTTTTTTATTAGAAATCTCAACCAAATAGGTTTTTGTTTTCAGTTTTTATATAACAAATCTCAACCAAACAGGTTTTCTTTTTTTTAGAAAAAAAAAAACAGAAACCAAAAACAGGAAATAGAAACAAAAAAACAACAACAGAAAAACAGAAGTGGAATCAAACGACCCCTAAATGTTTTTAAAAATAAATTTATGGTACTTATCATTATTAGTTTCTATGTTACCAATTCATGTTAAGTTTGCATGGTATATTTTGTTGGCATTTACTTAGTATGTTTCTTTACAATTTCATCATTTTGAATACGTAGATTTTTAGAATATTATGAATTGTGTTTACTACTATAGTGTAGTTATTAGTAGCGAACATTAATTATTTTAAAGATTTTTAGATAATAATTAAGAAAAATATCAATTAGTTTTAGAGAACTACAACCTAACTCATTGTTTTATAATTAACTGATCAATGGCATTGGTGTCAAATTATCACATAAATTTTAATATCAACTCTAATAAAGGAAAAGCAAAGAAATATAACATATATTTCTATATATATTATGTTATATGTGAATGCTTGATCCAAAAGAGCGGGAGAGAGAAAAATATGCTTAGTAAATGGTTGGTGAAAAAACAAATCTCAAAGCTCATAACTTAAGCAAATTATGCACACTTAATTAAAACAGTGATGTTTGGGGTTTTTGTTCTTGCATTGTCTTTTTATGGCATTTCACATCTAAAGTTTTATATACTATCAATTTTATAAATTTTTTTGAAGATTTAAATAATTTTTAAATGAGTAAAATATGGTGTTTATCACCTTTTTGATTTTATAAATTGGTTTTCAAATTTATTCTCGTAATTATAACTTTTTTCTTAATTTTTTGTATATTTTCTTTAATTAGATACGTGGAGATTCTATTAATTGAAAATAAATTTTCAATCATTCTCTTCCGTTAAAAGGCATGTTTATGAATTTATGTAAACTGAAATGTATAAGAAGGATGAAAATGTTTTGGAAAGAGTACGCCAAATTGGTGAAAGATAGCAATGAAGATTATTAGTAAGACAACTTATGCATGAAGGGAAAAGCAAAATTAACGTATTTTTGTTTTTATTATTTATAATTTGAAACTAAATTGTAGATATATTAATGTGTTTATTTTATACTTTTTAAATATTATTATTTTATCACGTATTTTTTAATATAATTTTTAAAAAGAATACATTACAAAAAGCGGATTCATGATCCCCATTAATTATAATTGTCTTGAGATGATTAATTTTTTTAAACAAAGAAAAAAGAGTCACCAATATATTTAAAAAATGAAAAAAGCATTTTATCAAAAGACTACGGAAGCTCCTCACTTATAAGCAGGCACTATGGTGTACATGGATCACATCTATTTCATTAAAAATAGGAACCTGTGGAGTTTTAACTCGGATAATCTATCCTCTACTACCCTGAAAGCTATTCTTAAGCTGAGGAAAAAGAATGAGACCTCATTGGAAATGGAAAAACCACCTACTTCTAGCTTGATAATTGGTTATCAGTAAGTCCTTTGGAAGGATTGGATGAAGATGTTGCTTTATAGACCTCTTATACAATAACAAGATACAGTGGCCCAAAGCTCTTGAAAGAAAGGATCTAATCAATTTTGATACAATTACAACTCCTCTAAAGACTGAAATCATGCAGACTTGTATTAACTTGGATAATGATATCATCATATGGAAACACACCACCAATGGTGTTTATACTAATTCGGCTTACATACAAGTGATTGCTAGCAACTTACCAATCCTTCCCTAGAGAAATATAGTTTGGTCTAGTCACCATCAACATTGAACATCTATAACCCTTTCGCTTGCTATGTTAAACCAGCTACCAATTATTGACAAGATTGCAAGATTTACACATCCTACTAATTGGTGTGCTCTTTGTAGAAGAGTCGAGGAGACTTTAGATCATCTCTTTTTTAAGTGCAACTATGTCATTGATGCTTGGAAAGGATTTATGCAGAAGTGCTTGATATAAAGCTTTAGTGTATGGAATGAAAGGAACAACAATATCTTTCATGACAAATGACTTTCCACTGAGCATTTCAATACATCTCTAATGCAACTGATAAGATCTCACATTAACATCCATTTGCACAAGGATTTGGACCTACATTTTCTCAATACTACCTGGAGAGTGTAAGCACATTCTTCTAATTGTAGCTCATATGCTTTTTTAAAATAATTAAGTTTCATTTACAAGCTTGTTGTTGTTTTATTTCTCTTGTAATTTGCAAGTTGTTTGTATTGGTATTGATTCTCCTTGATTTCTTTTTATAGGTTAATCTAATTCAAATTTTCTCAAAAAAAGAAAATGCGTTTATAACTAACTGTTAAAAAATTTCTTCTCTACATACATACATATACGTGTTTATCATTTTTATTAGATGGGTTATAAAAACACAGATTAAAGTTTGAAAGTGTCCTTAAAATTTTAGGTAATTTCATTACAGGACATATCGATCATGAAACTCAATATTAAATTATTTTTTGATTTATCAACATTATATGTAGTTTTAGTTATTATTTATTCATTGGTTAGATTTTATATTTATTACTTTTAATAAGTTAATAATGCATAAAGTTCATAACTTATATAATTTAAATTTAATTATTATATTAAATCTAATTTCACCTATTGAACCTTATTCACTTGCGATTCTAATTTAATATCTATATCTAATTTTTGAACGAATTAAATGAAGGCAACTGATAGTACATATAAAAGTATTTTATATTTTATGTGTGTATCTCTTGTGTATACATATATCTCTTGTACACTATATATATTGAAATACATAATAATCCAAGCCATGGGTTTTCTTATTCTATCAAATACGTTATCAAAGCCTTTAAACATAACCCTATCTCTCTGTCTTTTGCCCTTTCACCTACTGTCGTGACCAACCGTAGTCGTCAACATCGTCAAGCCGTGGTTTCTTCTCTTTTTTTGGGTAATAAAATCCTTCTCCTTTTATGCTGGTTTGTTTATTTTTTCTAGGTAATCAAATCCTTCTCCTTTTGTACTGTCTTCATTCTTCTTGTAACCCCTACTCTTATTATTTCTTGTAGCCTTTTGCTATTTGCTATCTGGTTCTTATCCATCTTTATGGTACATCTAAACCATTAAGTGAGAATGATGATGCTTAGCAACAACTAGACTATTTAGTTCTTTCTTGGATATATGGAACTATCTCTCATGATCTTCTTAAAATGGTTTAAAAGCTAAAATCTGGGGCACAAGATGTATGACTCTCCATTGAGGGTCTTTTCAATGATAATAAATTGGATAGGGTCATTCTAACTTCAAAAGCAATTCCACACCATAGAAAGGGGGCTCTTTCCATCACTGACTATTGTCAAGCCATTAAATCCCTCCGATGCTCTAGCCGATGTCAACAATCCCATACCTGACCAAACTCTTGTTCTCCAAACCTTTAATGATCTTCTTAATATGTATGATCCTTTGGTTAATGTCATCTCCACTCAAAATCCCTTTTACTCATTTTTACAAGTTCGGTCCATGGTACTTCTGGAGGAAAACCACCAAGCCGAGAAAACCTATTCTTCTCTTTCCTCTCCATCCAAGGCTCTTATTGTCCATGACTCCTCTAACTCACGACCAACCAATGCTCAAGCTAGCTGTGGCAATTACTACAATTGGAGAGGGGATCGAAATGTCCGTAATGGTCATAGGGGGAGTCACGAACGTGGAGTTCGCAACAATGGTCGTGGAGGGTACAATAATTATGATATACATGGAAATTATCTTGGAATGTGGAATTATGGGCATGGAAATCAATGCGTTGGACAAACTTATGGACACAACAATCAATGTATAGGACACAATAACTACTGGGCTAAATTCAATAGTCCTACCTTAGGATTGCTCCGTCCGAGTCTTTGGTCTACAGCCCAGCCGCAAGCCATGTTAGTCGGCCTAGGCATCTCAACAATCCACAGTCAACCACAATGGGTTGGACAATAGAATTAGGTCAGACATCAACAGCAATGGGCCCTTCAAAGCTGGCCCACTAGTCAGCCTATCTCTCTGCAAGCTCTAGTGAATGTTTTTGACACAATGAGCCTCCGACCTGCCTCTAATAATGAATGGTTCATGGATTCTAAGGCTTCCACACACATGAATGCCTACCCAGGTAATCTCTCTTCTGTTTTTAATTTGAGTATTATTTCACCTAAGCATGTAGTTGTTGGTAATGGATCCTCTGTCCCTGTTACACAAGTTGGGTCTACCATTCTTCCTTATTCCTCTTCCCCTCTTACTATAAACAATGTCTTAGTCACTCCTTACATTATCAAAAATCTCATTTTTGTAAGTAAATTCACCACTGATAATCATTGCTCTTTATAATTTGATCCATTTCGTTTTTCTGTGAAGGATTTACAGACCCAGACTGATATTCTCAAGTGTAATAGCTTCAAAGATCTGTACCTGATCAGATTACCGATGACATTACCCTCCTCATCTGACCCTATTGCTTTCATGTCTTTTGCAACATCCTCTTCTTCGTTATGGCATCATAGCCTAGGGCATCCATGAAATTTTGTTTTCAATTATCTTCTTAAAAACAACTTTATAAATTGTAATAAGGAGAAATCTTCTCCAATTGTCATGCTTGTCAGTTGAGAAAGCATGTTAAGATTCCTTTTTCCTCTTCTCTTACTCATACTTCTAGTCCTTTTGAAATAGTACATTCAAATCTATAGACATCTCTCATAACTAGTATCTCAGGGTTTAAATACTACTTATTGCTCCTGGATAATTTTAGTCATTATTTATGGATATTTCCTCTTTGTGCTAAATCAGAATTTTACTCTAAATTTCTTAATTTTCATGCTTATGTTCATATTCAATTTGATTGTGAGATAAAGGCCCGCCAATGTGATAATGGCAATGAATTTGCTAAGAAATCATTCTTACAATTCTTTGAAACACATGGCATTATATTTCACTTTTCATGCCTCACTTCTCACAACAAAATGGAAAGGTTGAGCGTATGATCTGCACTTAAAATGCTACATGCCACCACAATATTGGGTGGAAGCACTTAATATGGCATGCCATCTTCTTAATCTCCTTCCCACAAAAACCTTACACAGCATAACCCTACATGAAAATCTTTTTCACAAATCTCCTGCCTACACCCATCTTTATGTCTTTGGGTCATTATACTACCCAACTTCTCATCCACTGCCCCTTACAAACTCGCCTAACGCTTTACACCATATGTTTTTCTTGGGTACCCCTCCAATCATCGTGGGTATCACTACCTATATCTCTCTACACAGAGGTCATTATTTCACATCATGTAGTCTTTGATGAAAATTCTTTTCCTTTCTCTACATTCCATACTCCTTCTTCGGACTTTTATGATTTTCTCATGCATGACACGAAAATCTCTCCCCTCTTCCTTCCATACTTCAAAGTACCAGCCCTCCCTCCCTCGAGTCCTACACCTATAACTTCCACGACACACCCTAACACACCACATAATACCACTACTAATCTTTCCCCATCCACCTCTCCTACTCCAAACACAACTCCCTCACCCTCCCCTCCACCCATTACTCTACCTCCTTTTTCCTTTACAACCACAATTCCTCCATCTATTTCTACTTCTCAACATCCAATGATGACAAGGAGTAAATATGGAATTCATAAGCCCAAGTCAATATTTTCTCTTCATACGCAGACGTCCTTCTCTCTATCTCCCATTCCCACAACTGATTGCTCTGCCTTTAAGGATCCTAACTGGTATACTGCTATACTTGATGAATATAATGCTTTGATTACAAACATGACTTGGGATATTGTTCCACGCCCTCCAGATACCAATGTTGTAAATGGCAAAAGGATTTTCAGACATAAGTTTTGCTTATATAGGTCTTCGGAGCGCTACAAAAGGGGTTGGGTAGTTCGTGGCTTTACCAATAGTTGGGTATTGACTATGGTGAAACTTTCAATCTTGTTGTCAAACCTACTATAGTTTGGAGTGTACTTAGTCTAGCTCTCCCCCTTCCTGGCTTCTTCATCAATTAGATGTCAAGAACACTTTTTTGTATAGGCACCTTAAGAAGACTGTTTATTGTGAGCAACCCCCTGGGTTTGTTGATCTAGCTCACCCTCATTATATTGATTGCCTTAAGAAAGCTGTATATGGTCTTAAACAATCACCTTGGGCCTGGTCTAAGCATTTTGCGAGCTTCATCTCTACTGTTGACTTCCAAGGCTCTAAATCTGACACCTCTCTCTTTGTATATCACCAAGGTCCTCACATGGCCATACTTCTCTTGTATGTGGATGACATTGTTCTCACTGCATCTTCCACTTCACTTCTCCAACAGATTATTAGATCTCATAGCAATAAGTTCGCCATGACTGATTTGGGGCCGCTCCATTATTTTTTTAGGCATTTATGTCACTTACTACAATAGTGGCTTATTTCTTTCACAATAGAAATATGCCCAAGAGATCTTTAATAGAGCAAATATGTCCTCTTATAATGCTTCATCTACTCCTGTTGACAACAAGATAAAATTATCTGATAACTTTGGGCCTCCTATTGTAGATCCCTCTCTATCTTGTAATTTAGCAGTGGCATTGCAATATTTAACTTTTACTCAACCTGATCTTAGTTATGGAGTTCAACAAGTTTGTTTATTATGCATGACCCCCATGAGCCACATCTCCATGCCTTAAAGTGCATTCTGCTCTACCTCAAAGGCACTTTGGATCATGGACTATAATTGTACTCGTTTACTATTGATGGTTTGATTGCCTACTCTGATGTTGACTGGGTTGACTACCCCAATTCACACAAATCTACTTCGGACTATTATGTTTTTCTTAAAGACAATCTTATATCTTGGTCTTCTAAATGACAAAGCACCACTTACTGTTCTAATGCTGAGGTCGAGTATCGAGATGTTGCGAAGGTCGTTGCTGAACCTGTTGGCTTTGGCATCTTCTTAAGGAGCTTCATTGCCCTATCCCCAAAGCTAATCTTATATACTGCGACAATGTTAGTGTTGTTTATTTGTCCTGTAATCATGTTCACCATCAACGTACTAAACACATTGAGATTGATATTTACTTTGTCTGAAATAAAATGGCTTTAAGACACGTTGATGTTCATATGCCCTCCGCACACCAATACATAGACATTTTCACCAAAGGCCTACCATCTCCATATTTTTTTGCAATTTCGCTCCAGTCTAAGCGTCCGGCCATCTCCCGCTCTGATTGCGGGATGTGATAGTATATATAAAAGTATTTTATATTTTATATTTTATATTTTATATTTTATATTTATATTTATGTGCGTATCTCTTGTGTATATCTATATTCCCTTGTACACTATATATATTGAAATACACAATAATCCAAGTCAAGGATTTTCTTATTCTATTCAATAATCAATAGCAACATCTAATTCCCAAATAAGGAAACCAAATCATAGTATTACCCTAAATGGCAAACTCTTAATCTATCATTTCCAATTCATTCTATATATTATTAAACATATTTCACAATCTAAAGTGAAAAAATTGTAACTTTGCTCTTTTAAGACATTTATCTTTTATCTCCATATTGATCTATCCACGTTCTACTATTGACAGATTCCAATAAGCGAGACGATTCAAAGATAAGCTTTGTTCTTGAACCCAAAATGTTTCGGTGTACATTGTGTGATGCTGCAAGTTTGTAATAGAATTAAAACTAGAGGAAAAAGGAAATAAAATTAAAATGGGCATAGAATAGAACAATAATAGACCAACATTTTCTCTTTAAAGACAATTGAGTGATTAACCCAAGAAAACAAATGTACCATCAAAAGTATCAAGAATGGCTTGTACAAGCTTGAGCTTTGTGTTGGCTTGTCTCTTGCTGTTCATTTTTCATCTCTTGTGAAGCGTCTTCTTCCACCGGTCCCGCTACCGGAGTGTCCGGGGATGGTGGCGGAGGCGGGTCGACGTGACCGTCAATGCAAGAAAAGCATTTTCTCTCTACCCAACCTTCCAGATCATACTCACCGAAACCCAAGATTCTACGACCTGAACAGAGCCTACCAATCATGCCTGCTATTACCCCAAGAATTGTGATCACTGCCAGCACTGCTATGACGGGTCCGACTGACCCATGACTGCCTCGCTCAGTGTAGGCTTGAACCACGGCCACTGGCGGGGCTTGTTGCTGTTGTTGTTGGTCTAGTGGTGTTGACATTGAGAAATGGTGTATATGCCGCTTCAAGCAAGTGCTATCAACTTTCTGGAGGGTTTTTGAGGGGTTTAGGAGTTGTGTTTGTTTTTGGCCATATTTTCTTAGAAATATTGTTAAAAATGGGAGCTTTGAAGTGGGTTTTTCGTTGACAGGTGTGGTTTCGGTGAAGTTGGGTAGTAAAGTCTTAAACTTTTTCAGGATTTATGGCTTGGAGAGGGAATGTGTGTGCTGGGTTTTGGATGTTTGAAGAAAAGGGGAGAGGAAGTGTGGGAGTTCTAGGAGCTTTTGGAGATTATTTGGGGCTTGCTTCTTTCTCTGGATGCTTTTCCTTTACATGAGAATTTTTCTGGAAGAAGGTGAAATCTATCTATGTAAGGGTGGTGAAAAGTGGCAGGAAAAAAGATTTGTAAAGCAAAGAAAAGAAATGAAGAATGTGTTAGCAGGTAACAAACCGAAGAGCTTTCTCATGACCTTTTCTAGGACTGTAACCTGTGATCAGAAAATTTGTTGACATTGTTTTAAATAGGATATCGCCAAAATGTCCTGTGCATTGAAAGGCCTGTAAATCCCTCTCTTTCTCACATACACACGCACATAAACTTGCAGAGGCAAAAGATTTCACCTTTGTCTATGCTATTACATGTTAACCCAAGTAAGTTACTTGCTGATTGGTAGTTGTTTGGATCCAGCATTCCTTATGGCCTCAAAGGAAAAGAGGAATCTCATATGCCCATTGTTTCACGATATTGTCATTTAGCAACTTGTATTGATTGTTCACCTTCAGCCATTTCCATATGGTTTCAATTGGCTATAAGATGGGAATTATCAAGTCCTTTTGTGTGGACATGGGCTTGGTCCATGGCAAAAACACTTTAAACTTATGAGTTGCTAAAAGAGGTTCCGATTGGATCTCTAGGGAAGTTTTATTTTGGTCTTATATATATAAGGTATTGGTACTTACCAATATTACTTTAATAACGCTATGATAGCGGAATGTGCCATAAATTATTCATTTCTGTTCTTTTGTTTTTGCCCTTATCAATTGTAATAAGACATGACTTACAGTGTTCCAGGCAGGAGTCCAAGCTGTATAGCAGATGGACAAATCATAATTCATTTCTAAAGTAGCTGTAGGATACGTTTGCTTTTAATAAAGGTCAAAAAGCTACAAACTTTTTGTTTTATTTCCGTGAGTTGGTTCTTTTTTCTTTCCATGCTTTGCCTTAAATCCCATATAATACTCGCAGAAGTTCCACCGCCGCCAGTGGTGGCTTAGGCTACTCATCTTAATTCAGTGGAAGTCTAAAAGTTTCACTTGGCAATTCAGAAAGTTTGATGCTTTTTCCTTCTGTGAGGCTCAAAAGATTTGACTATCTGAACTACAGGTTAATAAGGGGTATTGTATTAGTGGCCAATGATATAAACACTTGATGATTTTATCTAGAATCTAAAAGACTTATTGAAGTTAACTGGTTTACTGTTTCATAGTCTTTATCAAACTGCACCTAGGATCCAGGATTCTAAAACAAAAATGATGAAGCATACACCAAATACTACATAGACAGTCATAAGTCTACACCAAGAATCCATTTGAGAGAGCAGAGAATATGTATACGGGCAAAGACGATGATGGCGATTGCGATGGTTCATAATAGCAAACTATGAGATTGTCAGGTCCAGCTACAAAATATTTTCCGCAAGTTCTTTAGCAGACAGAAAGAGCTGCTTTCAGGGGGACTCAATGGCATCTGCCAGCTTTCCTTTGCATTCTTTTCTCTGAACCCGAGCACTCCTTGTCGGCTTCTTTTTGAACCTACTTAAATTCTCTCTCAAGACCACTTTTCTTGACCACAGATCTCGTAGATTACAATGCGTTGGTCTCATGCTAAATTAGATTAGTGTCGATCTTAATTGTTTCATATAAGCAGCATTAATTATTTCTCCACATCTATTTGATTTCTAATACAAACGGAGTTTTGTTTCATTCCCTAGAATTTAAGTTAACTGCTGTGTACCGTTTCTTTTTTAGTTTCATTTTAACATTTTATATAATATGTAAGTATTATATATTAATAAATAGTATTTGATTTAATATACATACTTCTATTATATAAATAATAGTTTTTTTCAATTATTATAGAATTTATATAATTATAATATTTTGATTCATGTTTTAATATTAAATACTATTTTTATAGTTTTATAATAAATAAGAAAAGAGATT
>JANKYE010000225.1:33349240-33367902 GCA_032467995.1 Erythroxylum dillonii
TGAATTGGGCGAACCATCGATGATGGTTCCTCACTGAGTTCGCAAAACTCACCTAAAATTTGCATCTATTTTTCAGGCTTTGAAGAGTACCCCATTCGACACGGGAGTATGTCTACTGTACTCAAATGAAAGATAGAGGTCGGGATCAGTTCGCGTCTACTTTAGTGTCTCATACTTGTATTCTGAAATCTCTGAAAAAGGATGCTTTGTATTTAGAATGAGCCCAATTTGATTATGGATTTTTGTTCATTAAATGACTTTTGTAAATTATTGTTGAATGATTGTAATAACTGAAAATGTTTATAAAATATTGATACTGAGTTTCGACTGACTGATGTAGCGCGCCACCCTCACGGGGCACAGACTCGGATATCACCAACGATGTCAGGTTCGGGTCACGCGGGAGTGGGGTGTTACATCTGCTCTTGGATATGTTTGACCCGTTTGCTTCCTCAAGGTAGTAAAGATCATCCCGTTCTCTAGCACTTCCAATCATCTTCCTTGAATCCCTCTCCTAAAATAAACAATGGCTTGAATGAAATGTGACATTACAAAATAAGTCTAGTGTGAGTTTCTTTACAAATATTAAATTTGTGGTAGCTTAGGGACATGGAGAACATTTCTCAATATTATGTATGGGTTTATTTTGACATCTCCTATGCCAGCTATAATTAGTAAGGATCCATTTGCTGTGGCTATTTTGTTATTGCTTGGGCAAGGGGAATAGGTGGTAAAGTGTTTGGATGAATGAGTCATGTGGTCTATGGCTCCTGAATCCATGATCCAAGATTGCTGAAAAGGTTTATCTGAGGCTTTTAATCCAAATGAAAAGGAACACATACCTGAATGCACAAAGGTACATGTACCTGCAGGTTTCTCTGTGTTGCTAACGAATGCTTTTATCTTTTCTATTTCATCTTGATTGAAGCCCTTTGAGTCCTCTTTGTCTTCCTGTTGAGATGTACTTGTAACAACCTGCACTTATCCATTACCCCTTGATTGGTATCCTTTCTATCCCCATTCACGGCTAGGAGGCTTTCCATGCAAATTCCAACACTATTTCTTCATATGACACGGCTTTTTGCAGTAGGTAAACCACAAGTCATCACAGTTTTGAGGCTTGGATTGAACCCCTTTTCTAGTCTCTACATCAAATCTTTTTCGAGCATGCTTTTCACTCCTAACTACCGTAGCCTAACCATCAGAAGGTTGAAAATTAACCATTAAATTTCACCTACTTTCTTCACTCCGAATAATAGCCACTATCTCATTAAAGCATGGAACTTTCTGCTTTCTGAGTATTTGGATCCCTATTTAGTCAAACTCGGAATTCAATCCCACAAGGTTGTCATAAACTCTATCTTGTTCATTAATGAACTCTTTTAGCATAGCAGCATCATCAGGATAGTTGGTCTAAATTACTAGATAATGATCTAGTTCCTACCATAACGACTTCAACTAGTTGGCATATTCCATCACAGATTTGTTTTCTTATTTAAAAGGAACAATCTTGATTTTCACTTCATACATTTGGGTTGCATCCCTAGCTTTTAAGTATATCTGCTGAATTGCATCCCAAATGTTTTTAGCTGTAGCCATAAACATTACAGTATCGCTTATTTCAGGCATCATTGAATTCCAAAGCCACGTCATAATCAATGAGTCCTCATGCCATGCTTCAAAACCTGGATCTTTTGGCCTTAGTCCAGTTCCTAACAAATGACCCTTACCTTTCAAAATAGTTCGAACAAGTTGTAAACACTTGAGATAATTTTCTCCATCTAATTTGTAGGCAGTTTGAATGGTCTGCAAATCCATCGAAGATTGAGTCTTGGTTACTTCATCTGATGAAGCTACAATGATTGATCCACGCTCCTTGTTTTCTATCATTGTCCTTCACTTCTATGTGCACTTCACTACTTAACCAAGTTAATTAGCGATGAAAGGTTGATTCAGAGACAAAGGAAAAGAATCTCAAAGGAAGAAGAGAATGGCAATGAAGGCTCAACCCCCTCCTTAATTTTTCTCATAAAAATTCGAGCCTAAGGCTCTGATACTATATCAGAATTTAAGGTTTCTTTTTTATTCTTTATTGACACTTAATAGTATATATATACAAAGAGTACAACACAAATTACGAAACTAATCTCCTAATCCCACTAAACTAGGAATATGACTTTATCTGAAAATCTTTTAACTTTTGGGGTCCTAACAATGCATATCCTATACCCAATATTTATCTAAAACAATATCTATTATTACGAATTCTCACAATATAGCATTTGTATCAGTCGCAAATCAAGCACTTTGGCTCAAAAAAATAATGGCTAATTTACAAATGGAGCAAAAGGAGAGTACACAGGTTTTTGTTGATAATCAAGCCGTAAATTTCAATTGCTAAAAATTCTATGTTTCATGGGAAAACAAAACATTTCAAGATAAAGTTTTATTTTCTGAAAGAGATGCAAAAGGGAGGCGAGGTACAGCTGGTCTATTGCAAGACAGAAAATCAACTTGCTGATTTTCTAACAAAATCACTTACTAAAGCAAGGTTTGAATTTCTCATACAAAAAATCGGTGTATGTAGTCTTTGAGTCTAGGAGGAGATTGTTGGAGTACGTGACTCTAGCTGCACATGCTGGCAAGAGTCAAGCTTTAGTTAGATAATGAACTATTTTTCATGCTGATTTTTAGGAAGTTTTTCATTCCATCTTGTAGCAAATTTTTCGCAATTTAGTTATATTTCTACTGTATAAATATCAATAAAACATTTGTTCTTTCCTATGCTCAAAACCAACATTACACAATGCAATGCATTGAGAAACTTGAATAGGATCCCTATCAGACTTCTCTCTCTTACCTTCGGTTTTAAGAACCAAGTTGATGCACAAGACACTTAATTGGATATGAATCTTTTGTCTTCTACATAAAAGGTACGAAGTATCTGCTCACACTCTCCTATGAAATCCTAACATCTAGAACCAAATTAAGAGCCCCTCTCAACCAGAAATCTTAAGCTCTCTCCTTGCCCTTCCATTAAATCCAAATTAACTAATTGATGAACATTGGCTGTCAAACCTAATCCCATCCAAACAGCACAGGCGAGGTTAATATCACCTCTGCTCCAGTATAACCACTGCCACTAAGAAGCTTTTCGACGGCATTGCCTTGAGCCTTCCAACATACAACTTGCTTCCATTTTGTTTCGTCATATTTTATTGTTCCAAAAATTATCCAACAGCAAATGGGGAGATCCTAAAAGCTGAATTTAAAACGCAAAACTGCACAAACAACTGCCTTCATATTTAAGTTCATATCATTATTCACACTGAAACATCCGAACACACGAAAAAGTTTCCGCCTTTTCTTGAGAAACAGACAAGAGCACATTTAGTTCAAGAAGCACCCTAGATCAAAGCAAGTAGAACGGAAAGAACTCCTTGATTTGTGGCGTTATCTCATCTCTTTTATCAGTACTAGTGACTAAATTTTCATATTTACCCTTCTATTAATGTGCTTTACATATGGGAGAAAATAGTTGCTCAAAAAGGGAAACAAAGAGGTTAGAGTATGATAGTATTAAACCTTAAATAAATGCACGCAATCCCCATGATTACAACAGAATTTTCATTATTACAAACTCTGAGTCTGAGTCTGTAAAGTTGCAAGAGACTAAAGCTCACGTGTTGCAATGCATGATTTCCTCTTCCAACGTATGTTTCTACCTTACACTTAAATTGAGAAAAGAACTGCTTCATCTTAAGGTAATATTTACAAAGTTAATTATCATTAACAAAAGAGAATACATTTACAATTTGAGAATGAAAGAGAAAGCTGACAATCCAAGACTGCAGGACTTATCTCCTACTATCTGTCCAATGCAGAAAGAAACGGTACTTGGCCTCTTTGTGGGGTTTGACAACTCTCCTCTGTCCTTGAGTTTACTGGTAAAGCGTGAGGAACTAGCTCAACCAATCGAATCTTTTCATTGGCAAGTCTATTCTGTAATGAAATTTTGCAAACTTTATCAGTTTTTAGAAGGAACATCAGACCCTAGAATTCAAAGACTCTAAAATAGAAAAAATGATTACCTTAAGCATCAAATCTTGCACTTCTCTTTCTAAGGAACTGATTCTATTTTTAAGCTGATCTAATGCCTCTTCCGCAATATTAGGTGTTAAATTAGATGCAGGTTTTGTTACACCGGCGGCCTGCAGGTTCAATCAAAGAAGAGTAATTTATAGGTGTTTTACACATGAGGATGTGAAACCTGAACTACTTGGCTTGACATACCTTTAGAATGCTAGTACACAGGCCAACTAGCTTCTGTGCTAATTGCACTTTCTCTTGCTCAATTTGCTGCAACAAAATAAAAAAATATAGTGAAATTCATGTACCTTAGCTATGATCAAACAATACCTTGAATTTTGTCCCTGCATTAACCTTTAGTTGGTTCATTAGACTTTGCTCCTCGTCAAAATTTATATGGGGACTTTTGCCACTGGAAGCACGATAGTGTGCAAGTTCTTCCTGGACACGTGACAGACTGACCTTGGCTTGATGCAACTTACCACTAAGTTCTTCATTTTGTAGTTTGAGCAAATTATTCTCTTCCTGTTGCATCGTAAGGTTATAACTTTAGGTTGACTCAGATGAGAACACAAGTAGCAAGTTAAGGTACTTGGACATTTAATAAAGTTACAGCAGAATTTCTGCCCTTGTAGCAATCATAATTACTTGCCTTGATTTTTGCATGATGATGAATGCGCTGTTGGAGATTTTGTTGGCCAGACAGTTTTCTGACTTCTTCTTCAAGTTCCATCACCCTCTTCTTATGATTTGTATTCTCCATCTACCCAGATAGAAGAAAGTAAGGAATAAAGTAACAGATGTTTCCACAGTAGATGTACTCTCTAAATGTAACTGATTGAGAAGTATTATTTCAGAGCAGAGATGTAAGAATTTAAACCTTCAACAGTTCATTTTCTGTTTTCAGCAATTGATCTCGTTGTCGTAGCTTTTCTAATGCTACCTGTGCCGCAACCATTTCAGCCTGTTTACAGTCAATTTCCTCCAGCCACCTACAGAATAAGCCAGGGATATATATGAATATACAGAAGAATGCAAAATGGAAAGGTCATTCCAGTCAGAATTCATACCCTTGCCGCTCCTCAATAAATTCGTTGAGTTGCTGTTTAAGCTGGATAACCTCCTGCTCCTGTGTGGACATCCGTGCAATTAGGCAATGAACACTCATAATAGTTCGTTCTATTTTTCATTAAAGGAAACAGTACCTTGTGATGAGGTTCCAAGCTATTAAGTTGAGCTTTCTCTGCTATCTTCTGTACTTGCTGCTTATCCAACAGTGACTGCAGTTAACAGAAATGGATCTTAGTATTTCTCATCTATAGTTGTTATTCCCCATCATACCTTGGTATTCCAACAGCTATGGTTGATACGAATACTGAGTTTAATATTAAGGTTATTACCACAAAGTTTGTCATATCCAATTTCACTCCCAGTAAATCTCGAATTACATCATGAGTCATGCTCTCAGCAGCTGCTAATCTGGCATTCAATGAAAATATCTGGACAAGAGCAAGCATGTACAGTTTACGCATAATTTTTATATGTAGACGAATCTGAATTAATTTTTTTGCCGGTAAATCTACCTCTTTTTGTCTATTTACTGCAATTGATTCTAGCTCTTCAATGCGAATTCTTGCAGCAGTAAGCTCCTCATTTTTCTCTGATTTTATTTGCTGTTGCATGCCCAAGCCAATGCATTTGAACGGAGAACTGGAGCCTCTAGACTTGGATGTATTTTTCTCCAACTTGCTTGATGAAGGATTCGACAACTGAGAGGAGCCTTCAGTTTTCAATTGTTCAACCAGGGCTTCCAATTCCTTGAACTGTTTATGAATTTCAATTTTAAAAATGTTCACATAAAAAGAGAAGCACAATCAAATTCCAATCAGCCTACCTTGTTCTTATACTCAGCAGCCTGGGCTTCTGCATGTAGATTTAGCTCTGAAATATGACCCTTGAATTGTGCAATCTGTTGCACGATATTAAATGAACATGCTTAAATAGTGCACAGGAAAAAATCCATATACTAGAATAAAATGAGCAGAGAATAATTTTACCTCTGCATCCTTGTTGGATATATCCTTCTCTAGTATTTTTATACGCTGCATGACTTGTTCAAGTAGTTTATCCTTCTCCTCCACACGCCTATAAATTAATAAAAGACAAAAGTTTTCAATTTGAAGCAATATTTCAGAATCTGTGCAGCAGAAACAGTCTGCTAGACGAACCTTTTCACATCACTATCAGCATTTTCAAAATTCTGCAGCTGCTGTTTCACAGATTGAAGCTCTTCTTCTAACTCTTCTCTCTGCAGTCTCTGTTGCTCAGTTTCTTCTTTAAGAATGTCAACCTAACAAATGGAATGCATAAGAAATTGTTGTAATCACAATTAGGATTCATGCAACTTGCAATTGGTGGAAAAGACTAACCTTGTTTTCCAATACATATATTGTACATTCCAGCTCTTCAACAGACCTCTCTAGCAACTTCACCTCTTCTTCCTTGTCTTCAGCACAGGCCCTTCTTGATTCAGCAATCTGGCATCAGATCACAAATATAATGAAGAAATGCCACAAACATGATGGTATTAGGTAGATCTGATCATGAGTGACCAAAATAATTGTGTACCTGCTGTGCCTCCAAAGCAATTGCTTCATTCTCTTCAGCCCAAGCCTGTGTGTCTTCAAGCTTCTGTTTCAAGCTATGCATCTCAGAATCAACCTGCTCTCGCTCACCAGTGAGTTTACCTAGATCGCTCCTTAAGTAGTCAATAGTATTATTCATTTGACAAAGAGTATCACCCAGTAGAGAGAGTTCAATCTCCAAGCTCTCAGCCACGCTCATTCTCTCTGCCAACTCTTCCTCTAGAGAACATTTTGCAGCTAGGACTTCTTTAACCTGAGCTCTCAGTTCCTCATTCTGACACTTGAGCATTGTCTGAGACTCAGATTCTTTTTTAAAACTTGACTCAAAAGCATCAATCCTAGCCAGCTTCTCTTGTAATTGAGCCTCCAACAGTTGACTATGAGCAACAGCAGTATCAAGCTCACCTGATTTAACTACAAGCTCCTCTTCTAAAACTACCAAAGAAGCTTCCAGTTCATCTATCCTATCCTTTTGATCTTTAGAATTAGATGCTGACTCCTGCAATAGGCTCAGATCAAATAACAATCCTTTCAGAATGTCATCCTTCCTTAACAACTCAGCCTGAAGATTTGTGTGGTTAGGTAACATCTCTTTGGCATGGCACTCCAAGCACTCAATTTCTTTTACAAACTTAGATGCCATCTCCAAACTATCACATACCTCATGAAACATTTTCTCTGCAACCAAGTATCTTCCTTCCGCCAGTACATTAAAAATTCTGTCATTTGCTTCATGAACATTTTCCACGGAATTCACACATTTCATGGAGTTCAATCTTGACCTGGTGAGCACATCATGTGTATCTTTCTCATAGAATTTAAGTTTATTTCTCAAAAGAATGTTCTCCTCCTTCAGTGCATCAAGTCTGTTGCCAAATGTTTGCAATTCCTGACTCTTTTTACCCAAATCACCCATGATGGCAGATTGAGAATGAAGAAGTTCACATACTTCAGTGTTTCTTGCCTCCAGCCCATTCTCAAGATTCACAATAAGAGCCTCCAACGAGCTAATTCTATCCTGCAACCTGCAATTCTCAGCATTAGAGGCATCTATACAGGTTAGGGATGATTCAACTTCAGAACTTGCCTTCTCCAGATTTTGAAGAACTTGGCTTTTTTCTGACATCAACTTCCTTATGTCACTTTTAAGTGACTTGTTTTCTTCTGCCAAGTCACTTAATCTACTAAGCTCCAAATCTTTCATATGCAACTCAGATTGGAGCTTATTTCTTGAATTTTCCATTAGGAAAATATCTTTCTTTAAGGTTTCATTATGATGATCAAGAGCAGAGATCTGGCTGCAAGAATTTTCTAAAACCATCTTTCTGGCGTTCAAATCCTCTAGTAAGTTTCTATGCTCAGATTCAAGAGCTTGAACCCTGCTCGTTAGTCTCACATTAATTTCTGTAATATCACTTAGCTTTGCTTTTAAATTTTCATTTGTGCAAGCAACATCTTTCAGCACTTGAATTTCCTTTTGAAGTGTCATGCTTATGTCATCCTTCTCCCTTTCAACATTTCTAATATATTCCCCCAAACCGGCAATCTCAGCTTCTTTAGAAACTAAGATTTGTTCTTTCAAGTCCTCGTCTACCTTGGAAAATATTACTTCTTCCGTCAAGTTATCAAGGATGACAGCACAACTTTTACATAGTTCCTCTGCTGCTGCTTTTTTATGACACATCTCTTGTAGCTTTGATACCAAGAGAAACGACTCAATCTCTTTCGCATATAGCTCCATCATGAAAATTTCAGCCTGAGAATTCAGGAGTTCATCTTTCTCTTTCAGAATGTTTGCTTGATCAAGAAGAGACTTGACAACATTTGTATTATTGGAGTCTAACTCCATCATTAAATTTGCAAGCTGAGATCCCATATGGTTACATCTTTGTAACATAAGCTCCTCCTGAAGCTGTAAGTCGAAGATTTTTTTGTCAAAATTATTCAACTTAACTGTAAGGTGCCCAGTCTCCTCTTCTTTCCTCAAGATCCGATCAAAACTGTTCTTGATGTCAGCTAGTAGTTTCCCCTTGAGAGTTCTGCATATTTGGAGCTCTCTACTTGACTTTGAATTATGCTCTCTTAAATTTGCTATAAGTGAGTTTGATTCACATAATCCATATTGAAGCAAACCATTTTCTGCATTTAGCCCTGTCACCGTTTCCAACAGGATTCCCATATGACAAAGGTGTAGCACTGAGACAGCACAATCCTTCACAATTATCTCAGACCAGACGTCTTCAAGCCACAACCGGTACAACGTTCCAGAGTCCAAAAATAGAGCCTTAACGCAATTGAGTTCATACACCATAGAAGTAAAATTTTCTGTGAACGTTTTCTGAACCTCTTTAAATACACTCTCCAGATCCTTCATTTCAATCAAATTTACGCCAAACTGATATTCAAGATCCTGCAGTTGTTGTTCCTTGACCTGGTTGATGGTTTGCAAGCTCTGAATCTCACTAACAAGCAAATCCTTCTCTTCGGTTGAGATGGTCATCACTGCATTCAACCTTTCCATTTCAAGCTTCATTGTCTCATTAGCTATCACCAGTTCGTTGATCATGATATCTGCTTCCTTTATTGTATACTGTGCCTCTTCAAATTTGGCTAAAATACAAGAAGTTTCAGCTGTTTTTTGGTTTGCAACTACTTTTGCATCACCAACTTCCATCTCAAGAATCTATAGAACAACAATTGAAAGTTGAGAAGTGAATTGGTGGTTGGAGGCACAACATCAATTCGTCAAAATTAGGAATTTGTCCTCTTTGTAAAAAATAACTAGTTTGTCAAACTAAAAGCTTATAATTTAATGGAACAATAAATTATCTATGTTACCAACTTTTAACTCAGCATACTGAAAATATGTGATTGGAAAAGCTGACAAACAAAATTAGGGACAAAAGAAGCAGCATCAACGCACCAAAGAACAATATTCGAAACATGGCGTCTTATTGAAGCATGGATTTTTTCCCCTCAAAACAAAAACCTATAAATTAATGGAAAAAAAGAAAGCAACTTTAACGATATGACAATTGTTGCATCAGATTATTGGATTATTTGTTAGGTGACACAGGATCTTAAGCATATAACATGTTCATATTCATCAAATCAGCAGGGAATTGATTAAGAAAGTGACAGGTTACCTCTTTTGTTTCACACCAAAGAGTTCCAACATCCTGGACAGCCAGTTCCAGTGCCTGAAGCTTATTATTAACAGCTCCAATCCTACATGCGAATTGCTCCTGAAAACCGAAAGTGGCTGATTGAAAATCCAGTAATTGAACTGTGAAACATTTCATGTCTTCTGCAGTTTGTTTCTCAGCCATTTGTAGTTTCTCATTCTCATTGCGTAATTTGTCCATCTCCATCTTGACCTTTTGTAGGCTTTGAAGTGCTGACTCTATTTCTTTTTTGAGAAGGGTAATTGTAAGGTTTCTATCAAAATCCTTACTAGAACATGTCCTTAATTTCCTATCCTTCAGATCAAATGAAGAGAGATGACAAATCTTTTCTGTTTCAAGAGAAAACTCAGAAACACCGGTTGTCATCTTCTTCTCTCCGGCATCTGTCTGCAACAAAGCATAGACGGTAATCACTATACCAAACATTTTCGATAAAAGCACTACAAACAAAAGTAAATTAGTTTACCAGCTTTAACCTGTCTACCCAAGACCGTTATCTTACCCATAAGTTGCTAGCATCATCAGGCACGCAGCGTTTCTCTGAGTCACTGATTTCAGGGTTTTGATTTTGCTCCTCTGTGATACCAAGGCATGAACTGATTGAGGATACACCATTCTTAAACTCAGCTAGTTTCTCCCTTGTCTTCCAGATATCATCATCTTCAATATCTTCAAGCTTTTGTTTCAAGAAGCAAACACGTTCCTCTTCTTCAGAGAGCCTCTGACAAAGCTTAGAACACATCTCCTTTGAATCTGCCAAATCCAATCTCAGAGACTGAATCACTTCCTCTGCTTGTTTAATATCGGCGGTCTGGACATACAGGAGTTCTTCCTTCCTCAGGATAGTTTCTGTTGATTCACTGAGTTGGATGTCTTTGTACTTCAAGTTGTTAAGGTTACTAACATTCAGTTCTGACAATCTATTGAAAATTATAAAAGCAACTGTTGCACATATTGAAGCTTCACTGACATGACGCTTTGCCAGCTTCAATTCTTCCTCCAGCTCACATATCATGGAAGATTTTTCTCTTAATTGGGACTTCAAGAGGAGAATTTGCTTCTCCTTTTCACTACAGTCTTGCTGGTGTGCTTCATTAATTACTAATGCTGCTCCTCTCAAAGACTTAAGCATGGACTCCACATCACTTCTTTTGTTATTTGCTTCCTCCAAACAATTTCCAAGTTCTTCAATCAATATTTCTTTTTCATATATGGTCCTAGTTAACCTACCAACTTGCTCAGCAATCCAAACCCTTTTTGATGGTATGGAGCCAGAGATAAGATCAAGCTGCTCCGAGGCATCAGTGATTGCCTCTTGTCCATTAAGAAGAATTTCTTCCATTTCACTAGATAACGATTCCCATTCTTCAGATAGCTTTCTGAGCTCTCCTTCTTTCTCCTTGAGCAGTTCATCTAAAATTCTGTTATCTTCTGTTAAAAGGGAAAGCTGTTCCTCCAACTTCTTCATTGTCTCTTCAGTTTCTGTCTCTTTCAAATGACAATCTTGGATCTGTTGTTGAAGAACAGAAAGTTCTTCCTGCATGCAGACAATAACCTCAGCAGTTTCAGCTTCAACCTGCTGCCGAACTTCATCCCTTTCTTCTTCGCTGGAGGCCTTAAACGCAGTATCATTTTGGTACCACATATTCAATTTTTTAGCCTTTTCAAGAGAATCTTGCACTCTTTTCAACTTCGTCTGCAACGTGGAGCCTTCATGCTTTAAGTCGTTGGACGAAAAATCTCTGGACTCCTGTCTAGATATTTCCTCTTTTAAACCAAGTATTTGAAGATCCTTTTCACTCAGAAGCTTCACATAGTTACTGTTACTTTTCTTCAGGTCTTCCATCTCACTGATTTCTAATACTTGCTGAGACTCGAGAGCTTCAAGAACTAACCTTGCATCTTTCAGTTCAAGAGTGGCGTCTTCATATTGTTTGCTAACAAGCAAAATTTTTTCTTTTGCCAGTTCAAGATCCCTACTTAAGCGCAATGTCATTTCTTCTGCTTCTCCACGAGATGACCTCTCCTCTTTGAGAATAATCTTCAAAATGTCCAATTCAAGCTGCAATTCCAACGTTTCTTCTGCATGTCTCTTCGGTGAAGTAGCATATGCGCTATCCAATTCATTTTGTACTCCCTTGCAATTGTTAGAGGCCTGGAAATTAAAAATGAACTTTTAATCAGAATCCCTTGCATGCATGCTGTACAGTATAAAGCAAGGAGAAATTCGCAGCACATGGATGCACAATATATATAACACTGTGCATTGTACTACAAAGCGAACAAGCACCTTCTGGGAATGCCTCATCTTATAGCTTCTCATTCTCTCTCTTCCAATAATATCTTGTGCAGCTATGTAAGAAAACTATGCAATTTGTCTAAGAAAACTACCTTCAGGAGTTTGACATTGCCATCCTGGTCATTGTGTTGAGATTTGAAATCGTCTAACAAACAATGAAAATTCTCTGTCTGTCTGCGAACAGATAAAATTGCATCACTAGAGCTGAAAATAACTACAAAATCAAAAGGATTCCAGTCCAAAATGTACATCTGCAATTTCACTGGTCAGCTAAACAAATTGCACACAGGATTGAAATTCCTCACCTGCGAAGTTTTTGGTTTTCCTCCAAACAAGAATTTAGTTTATGCTTGCAGTCCTCAAGTTCATTGAGTGTATTCATTAACTGCAATAATGAAAACTGATTATGACATTTATAAAACAGATTCTAGATAAAGAGAATCCTCACAAAGACAGCAGAGAGCAACATCTAAGTGGTGAGAATTGTTTTGCTTGCTGATCCACACGATTTCCAAAGTAAATGATAAAACAGGATATTCAAGGAAAAATTGGCCGCTCAAACATTAGCTTTCAGTCAGTTAAGGTGTGTTAAGGAATTTTAACAGGGTTTTTAGAGAGAAAAAACTGAGAATCTGAAAAAGGTAAAGAATGTGACACACCTGATGTTGGCTGCTCAAATTTGAAAGTTTAGACTGCATAGGTCCTCCGTCAAGAAATTGAAGCAGCTGCGGGTATGAGGCTATTTTATTAAACGGATTCTACTCAACAAATAAAATATTTTATTCCAGACCAGATAAGAACATAAAGACCTGCTCCCGAAGTTTGGTTAATTCGTCCAGGAGTATTTCTCTTTCCCCTTCTTGATAGAACTCTTGAAATCTACAAATTCAAACTCAGAAAATAAGTTTACCAAACGTCACTTCTCTGTTTAAACAAATGAAGCATTACCTCCTGAGCTGGTCCAAAAGCCTGATATTCTCCAACGCAAAGCGTGTTACTTCAGGATTTTTATCAACTTTAGCTTGAAGCAACTGAATCTCTTCGCATAGTGCTTTGTTCTCTTCCGAAAGATAGGCATCAGGTTGTAAAGAGCCGCTGAGAAGGGATTCCATTCTCTGAATCTTGTCTTCCCGAAATCTGAGCATCATTTTAGTGCTCCTGATGTCTTCTTCTCTTTGGCGAACCTGACAAAGTAACATCACCTAATTGAGCTGCCATCTAATTTGCATAGCAACTGCATCAAATAAGTTAATATATGAACAATTGATACCAAACGGTTCAAGTGCTCAATTTCAGCCTCAAGTTTCTTGATATCCGTCTCTGCCATTTGCTCTCTTCTCAGTGAACCAGCAAGTGTATTCTCCACAGATTTTAGCTGTTTCAAATTTTTTGCAGAAGCATTACCATGGAGGAGAAGTAGGTGATACATTCCAGTTAATAGATTCAAATTCATGCAAAGGCAAACAAACAACAGTGTTTTAACTTAGAGGAAATATAACGGTGCTTCATGTTGCTAACCAATTTAAGAGAGAGGATAAAATGGATGCAGAAGTTTCACATATCCAGCATCAGTTATGGAAACACTTATCAAGAGCTAGATTATTATTGCATTACCACAAATTTACCTGCTTAGTAGACAATCTAACACTGCCTTTGGATTCAAATTCGAATGAATCATTGATCTGCTTTCCGTCCGTTTCATAGGTATTACCTAGGCAAGCACTATCTTGAAGTCTTTTTGTATCATTGACAGTTGAATCAAAAGACAAAGATCTGAAGACGTTTTGACGTTTTAAGACAGAAAGTTCTTCCTGTTCCAGAAACAAGGCAGAAAAGGTTAGTTAGAAGCTCGCCGGGGGCACAGTAAATTGCCACTGCTACTATTGTGAAACTTGGATCTAGGTTTCCAAACCTTTAGTAGCCGTATCTGATGCTGCAGTGCAACAACATCACCATTGGAATCTTCATTCACCACAGCCTATACCATGACAAGAAATGAAAACTTAAGAAAACTTGATCAACACCTATAATAAAGCTAATGACTATGTCTAAACCCCTAACTAACTTACATTATTCTGTATAAGTTTTGCTCGTTGAGCAAACTTTAGAGTGTTTAGTGTTTCTGTTGCGCAGCTGAAAAAGACAGAAAGATAGAAACCCATCTTTTAGTGATGAAGTGCAAAGATGAAACGATAACAAGGAAGTTGCAAGTAAACCAACCCAATAGAAGGGCTGACATTGGCAATGATCATTGTTTTTGAGTTGCCACCTAGGGAGTCCTACATAAGATTAATTCCAGATACTACATCATAATCAGAAATTCAAAACTATAAACATCTACCGAGTGAGCAGGAATTAATTCTAAGAAACCTGAAGAAGGAATGTCAATCTTGAGTCCCTGTAAGGAACGTGTCTTGGCTTCCCATTGGCTACATCCACTAGAATCATTATAACATGCCTAGGGAAAATGGAGCGTAAACCATAATATTGATAAAGGAACCAAGAAATGAAACAAGATAGAATACTATAAAAAAAATGTGCATAATTTTTGGTAATTGCACTTGTACCCTAATGTGGACAGCGATTTGTTGATATTTGCAGCTTCTTTTAGACGGTCACCTTCAGCACCTGAGCTTTTCTGTCTGTAATTAAGTAGTATTAGGCAAATATGTGAAACATATAGAGTTCTAACGAAACTCCAATTCCTAGTTCATTACCTTTCCGAACCTGCAAGATCAACTAGGTTTAATCTTGCAAACCTTAGATTAGTTGTGGAATCCTTTTCCCACCTACTCTCAATTACACATGTAAAAACGCTGTGTGAGCGACTGCTCTCTCTGTTCATGTTTGTTGCTGCTACCTTCCGATTTAAAGAACCCTGCATGGGATAAGTTCTTCTATTAATGAAGTGCAAGCAGGTAACCAAACAACACATGCATAAAGCATAAAGGCAGAGATAGAGACATAATTATGTTACAGACAGAGAGAGAGGTAACCTGCATCAAGAGCTTTATTATATCACTCACACTCTGGACCTCAAATTCTGAGAGGTTTTCTACATAAACGCCTTTCTTGACATCCTCCCGCAGCTACAAGGTGCAGAAAAGCACAACTTAACAACCTGAGAATAAGGAGCATCTGAAAAGTTCTTCTTAATGTGGTCGAGACTTACAAGCAAATTGGTAGATAAAGGATCGAGAAGATCTGCAATCTGTTCATTGTATATCTCTAAAAATGAGCACTTGCAATTGTATTTCAGCCTTTCATCCCTCCGACTTTCTTCTTCCTGCAAGAAAGATGGAGTTAACACCCTAAAAGAATAAAAACGCAATCCAAACAATACAACAAAACACCACTATTCTTATATATGCAATAGACATCCATAAACACAAATACTCTTGCATGCACATTTCACAAATCAAAGATTTGAGGAAGTTACGGCTTGTATCCTTGCAAACAGGAATTCGAATATTCGTGGTGTCATTCCACGGTGAGGACTGGGATTGAACTCTAAACCATCAATTTCACCTAGCATTGTATATGTCTTCCCACTTCCAGTCTGCAACAATATGAAGTAAAGTCATACTGACCTGATATCCAAGGATTGAGAGAATTGACAGAAAAAAAGGGAAATGGAATTGCAACTTAGCCCCATGTACTCTTTTTAGCACGAGCCTTCATGAAAAACAAGGTGTTTGATGTTAGATGCAAATACCTGTCCATAAGCAAACATACAACTATTATAACCAGACAAGCAATTCTCCACCATTGGAAGACCAGCCATCCTGAAAAGCATTTCCTGCGAATTACAAGCATGAACCAATTCTTAGCTGACGTGAAAAAGCGTAGTTTAAAGGATTAAGTTACACTTTATTGTTGCAAATCATACCTGGTCCACTGTTTCACAAGCTACATGATCAAATGTGAATCGGGTTTCTGGTTGCCCAATCCATGTGATGCTCTGAGCATTTTCTTGTTTCAAACATCTATTATAGCCATTCATACCCTTCTCCACAGTATTGACAGGACGCACACGTATAAGAACCTAAATCAAATTCATCAACCGTGAGTACCCGTTGCCACTTTCTTCAGTAACGATTTCTATTATTTGAAAATATGCTTATATGCATTAACAACAAAAGTACCAAAGCAAACCAGAACTAGAAACCACCTGTACATTGTGATCCATCCAGAATGATGGATCCTCTTTTAGATCAAAATGAGGAACTTCAATGGTATTCACAATAGTAGTACTTGGCCCACCAGAAACTGGAACTCCTCTACACAAAGCAGCAAAACCCCCTGTACGCCCGCTTCCATTGCTCCCATCAAACTTGCTCCTAAACCCTGAACTAGGAGGAGGCTTGGAGACACTCTTGTTCGGTGTGCTTTGTGTCGAATTACTCTCTGAATAACTCGAAGCAGCCTTCCCCACAGTCCTAGTTGACCTTGGAGTCATGTTAGGCAAACCCCCTCTGCTCAACTGCATTGGATAACTAATCACTTCATTTCCCAATTCTCTGGGCAAGGAATTGGGTTCATTCTTCTGCTGCGCCCACCCGAATCTTCTCTTTCCAGCTACCCCATTTTTATCTGGCGTTCGCATAGGCAAGATGGAATCAGAACCTCTGGGCTTTGGCTTAGTAGGTGTTCGATCGATCCTGCTTCGACCAGCTACATCTTGTTCATGTTTCCCCGCAGGATTTAAACTTGGCATTGGCTCTTGGATCGTGTTCAGCGGAGGTCTAGATGACGAGTCATTGCTGGACTGACTCGCTAGCGAATCCCTAGGATTCACTGGAACATTCTCCATCTCCTCATTGTGCTTGCCGGAGTTCCGCCGCAGGAATTTGAAATCTCTCAACATTCTGCATATATAAAGATAGTCAACAACTGAAAATGATTCCAACTTTGAAACTTCCAGAGAAATTTTGGAACTTGATGAGTTAAGAGTACCTGAAAGTTGAGTTGAAAAAGAGAATGCGAAGATTTATGGTGGGAGAAAAAAGGGAGCTGACTGGAGCTGGGTTTTTCCAGGGTTTAATAAAGCAACAATATATGGCCACTCAGAACCAACCAAACATATTAAAACCAATCATCGTTCATTGGAAAATGGAAACAGCTCTCTCGCTCTAGTCTCTCTCTTTTCTCCTTCTACTTCTCTTCTAGCTTCTAGCTTTACTGTGATTTGAAAAATGGGTTTAAGCAATGAACATGGGGAATGGGATTGGGAGAATTTAGGTGTTGTGAAAATGGACGTTCGCGATTGAGTGAAGATTTCAAAATGGACGGCTACGAGAGCATGCCGGTTCGGGGATTTGAAATGAAAAGGGGGAATATAATCATGCCCTGTTTTCAAAATTCAACGGCTATTTTTGCCAATATCCATCCTACAATTATATTTAGGAATCACGACACTTTTTCGTTTACCTTTATTTTCTTTTCTTCTCTTTTTATTTCATTTCGAAGGACAAGGAATAAAACTCCGAGAAAATTTGAAAATCCTAAATTAGATAAAAAATTTAACATAATTAATTTTCTATCAGTAAGATATCATGTTAAAATATATAAATATAGGTTTCATTGTCACATGACAAGTGTGATCTATCATCTAAAATATATGAACAGTAACTCTTACTATCACATAGTTCTTTTCAGATTAATTTTAAAAAATTAATTATATGACAGTAAAATTTACCTTATATTTAAAAATATAAAAATAATGTCATATTAAAATTGACATAGTATTTAAGTAACAGAAAATTAACCCCATCAAATTTTCTATCTATTTAAGATTTATTTAAAACGTTAAGATTTTAAAAAACACTTTTGGCCAACAAAACCTAAAAAAGAAAGATACGTATTCTTTTGTAGAGAAAAGCAATAAAATTCAAACAAAAGGAAGCACTTGTACTTTGATGGCAATCATTTTTTTTAAATAGTATGAAAAATACTACCGAACTAAAAAATATATGCGTGGCTTCTTTTGGTGGGAGTAGTTTCTGTTCTTTTGCTACAGATGATTAGCCTAAGCAATTATCTTTGATGGGGCATGCCAATTATTCATGTCCACAGTCTCCAATCTGCAAAACGACATTATTTTCGTGCATACGAATATAATTTCTAGCGGTAACTTGACGTTAGCGAGGATGGTTGATATATTAATAAAAGCTAAGAAGCACCGAGACGGCAAAATGGAACCGTGTTCGCGTATCGGACACGTATTTGTGTCAGACATGCACATATTTATGTCGGGCACGTATCTGACACGGATACCTATAAAAAGTACATATATATGTTCCATATTTTTTTAGAGGAACTTATAAAGTACAAAATATGTATGAATTATTAAGATATTTGAAGTCTTGAAACACATCAATCAATATATATATCATATTATGAATTCTGAATTTTTTTTCTTAATTCTAAATTTTATTATATATA
>JANKYE010000225.1:33404346-33416396 GCA_032467995.1 Erythroxylum dillonii
TAGTGAATAACGAAATGATATTATAACCAAAAAAAACTATAATTACTTTTTATAATTCTCATAAGTTATGATATATAAAAAATTAAAACCAGAAATTAAAGAAACAAAATTTTAGAACCAAGTATGTAAATCATGAAACGACTAAAACAAATATTGACGGCATTATGATTAGAACGATGTGGATGGTTTATGCAATGAACATGATCTTTTTCCACATTTAATTCTTATGATTGCAATTTTAATCATTTTGTCCTTTTAATGACAAAAAAAATATTAAACGAGGACAATTGGCGCTAAAAAGTAAAAGTAATAAGTTAATTTAGATATACTAATTCAAAATTAATTGTGGCTAACTTAAGCTAAATTTTGCTAATTTTTTGACCTATATGACACCCTTTTATTCCTTTCAGAACTTTGCACCCCAGAAGTGTTCAGATATCAAGCATTTTCCATGAAAACATTGGTATGACCTCTACGAATCCTGATTGAAGATTGGGATTAACTATAAATCAAGAAAGTTTAGATGAAGAGGTTGACTTCATAAAGAAAGTACTCAATAAATTCCAGGCAGCTCTCAAATAAAGAACAAGAAAGGATTGATTCCAGATAGACTTAACAAATTCAATAGAGATCATGCTGGAAATGGTCAAAGAAAGCGTGAGACAGGTACCTACCTCTTGATTGAGAGTGGATATGTTAAGTGACGGGCCAGGCATCGACGCAGTGACAAAGACACTGACTTTCACCTTCTCTGGGTATCTCTCCATGGCTTGAGAGACCGCCAAGCCGCCTAAGCTATGACCAACAAGGATCACCTTCTCATGGGGTGCTAGAGATGCCATGAAGTCCATCAGCGGCCGGTGGTACTCGGATACCGAGGAGAGAGTATTAACCTGCTGAGGATCAATACCTGAAGCTGCCAAGTCTATGGCAGTGACCTTGTTGCCTGACGATTTTATCAGGGCCACAATTTTATACCATGACCAGGCACCATGACAGGAGCCATGTATGAGCACAAAGTGACTGCTAGGGACAGACTTGGGTGATTCTGATAAATTCCCATGAACCAGACAGAGAAGAGAGATGGAAAAGGAAATTAACGTCCATGGTTTCTCTTTTAGCATCATTTATGTTGTTAACGATAGGACTTGAATTGCCGTATCAGTATATGTGGGTTTGTTTTGATCATAGACCTATATATTCAACTTGGCGCCAAAGTTGACTAAGGACATCATTTACGAAGGTTGTGCCAGATATTGACAAAGACGTTCAATCTTGAATGAATAATAAAAAAAAAAAGAAGAAGAAAGAAAAGCTTAGACAAGCCCAGAAAGTGATGACATAAACAATGACAAATGAATAATAAAAAAAAAAAGAAGAAAGAAAAGCTTAGACAAACCCAGATGATGACATAGACAATGACAAGATTGCACTTCTTTAAGAAGGGTAATTCATTGTTTATGTCATCACCTTCTGGGTTTGTCTAAGCTTTTCTTTCTTCTTTTTTATTATTCATTTTGGCATCACTTTGAATCTTAGACAACACAAGACGCGCGATACAGAAGTGGGACTAATTTATTGGCAGAAGTTTCCTTTATTTTTATACAGAAGATTTGATAGGTCTCTTACAAGGAGTACACCTTACATCCAAAGTCACTCTTCTAGTCTACACACATTTATTTTATGCTTATTGTCAATTCTAAATGGCTAGTGCACCGTATAAATTGTTTGCCAACTCTTAAACCCTGAAATGATCAATTTGGACGTTCTCAACATCAAGCTTCTTGAAATTACTGTACTTTCTGGTGACTATAAACTTTCCCCAGTTGTATCCTTTGTATCTTGCAGGACTCTGTTCATTCACCAGCTCCTCTAGGGGCTTAACAATGGTGTAGTGGGCAGGGTTGAAGAAAAAGGGAATAGAAAACCTTTCCTTCTCAGAGTTCACCATTACTCTATGTTCCACACTTTCATAAGCCTCATTGCTCCAAACCTATACACACACAAATAAATAGAAGTTGACGATTCCCCTCCTTTTATGCTTGGAAAATGAAAATAGCTTTTTTGAACCTGGAGTTATTGCTAACTACTAAGCTACTTCCTAATCTCTCCAAATTAGTAACGTGGGAGTTAATTGAAATGCTGAAAGTGTTTCACCTGAATAATGTCACCAACATTAACGATATAAGCATCTGGGTTTGGCCTGACGCGAACCCACTCTCCATCTGTTTTACGCTTCACTTCTAGTCCTCCAACATCATCTTGAGCAAGGATGGTCAAGGCACCACCGTCTTTGTGCCGACCAACGCCAAGAGCTAGCTGAGGAAAAGGGCAAGGAGGATAATGGTTGAGTCTAATGAAGGTGGTTTGGTCATTGAAGAAGCCGTGGAAACTTTTTGCTGGCAAACCTAAGCTCAGGGCAATGAGTTCCATCAACTTGTAAGCCAACTTCTCCACCACTTTAGCATATTCTTCACATACCTCCCTGTGCACGGGAATGGCATAATGCATCAGGGAAAACATAAATCTCTAATGCCGTCACTTGTTATCAATCCATACATAGACATTATCTTCATTATACTGAGGAACTTCAACTTGTGCTTACAGTTAAGATTTTCTTGATTCAGTTATACCTGAATTATTGAAAATATATAATTTTTTCAATAAAAAAAAGAAAATATATAATTCCAATACAATAATAACTAAGGAAACTTGTGAATGATTATCGGAAAACAATCCTGAAGGGAAAACCGAATAGCAAAATAATAGCAGTATATCATATGTAGAGAAAGTACCTTAGTTCAGGGGGGTTATCAGGCCACTGATTGAACCACTTGGTGACTTCTTTATCTTCAGGCTTATAAGAAGCTGGTACAAGAGTTGGATTCTCCACGTTGAAATCAAACACCTCTTTCCAGTCTCTAACATTCTTGGTATGCTCAGAGTCATAGTACCCCAACACTCTCTTCTCGTCTCTCTTAACCTTCCTTTTCTCCTCTAAAGACTGAGCAAAAAACTTCCTCGATGCACTCTCAATCTTCTGTCGCTTCTCCGATGACACCCCATGATTTATCACTTGAAAAAAACCCCAGTTCCTGCACGCACTTCCTATCTCCTTGACAAGACCATCAAGTGCAAGAGGGTCTGAAGTGGCATCATGAGAGCTTAACATGGAGAGATCAATCAAGGGTATTCCTTCAGCTTCAACGATCTCAAGCTTTGGCCTGTGTTCAAGGGCTTGAACAAAAGCTGGATCCACCTCTCCCATGGTTGCGCGCTGACTAACCAGCTAAACTATGTGAGCTAATGATTAAATGGGTAAATAGCATTTATAATCACGAATTGCGGATTTGTTGTAGATTGAATCTAGACAGAATTCTGTCTGAGATTCCTGGTGGCTTAACTAGGTACAAAATAGACAAATTTGTTTTGGCAAGTTATGACGTTTGTGCTGGCATATAAGGCTTTCCAGGAGAACAGAGAAAGCAACATATTGGTAAAGTTTGGTTTTGGAGTTACGAGTTCAACTCACATTTCTCGTCTCTTAACCACATACATTAGTGTATCTAGATTTTATTGGTTTTATAATAAAAACTCTTACCTCAAATATGCATTGAGTAAAATTTTAAATATAGGCAAAATGTATTAAATTAATTGTTAAATGCACAATTGGATCGGTCATGATATGCAAGCCCAATTCTCAATTATAAGTGAGAATAGAATTGATATTTTGATATGAATGTAACTTGAGATTAATTAATAAAATTTAAGTTGATTAAATTTTAAATTAATTGTGAGTTTAAATTAAAAAAAGGTTCAAACTTAGAATTTAGGAGATTTGATAGATGAATTAAACTAAACTCAAAATTTAAAATTGAAAGGAATAAATATGCAGTACAATTGAGCTGTTTTATATTTTTTAATATGTGTTAATATGAAAGTGTACAATGATATTCACGTATGCAAACCAGTGCAAAGTATGGTGACTCCAGTTTATCTAAGGAAACTACAACAAAGTGAAGATTTAAATCAATGAAATTACAACAAAATGATAAGATTTAAATCAATATATATAGGAAAATATTAAGATGAATCTCTACTAATCGCTCCCTATAAGCTCATGTTTAGAGCAATAAGTGAGCATGTCACGCAACTAAAGGAATGCAGTAGATCCTAAAGATTTTGTCAGTACATTAATGAGTTATTGAGAAGTCGGTACGTAATGAATAAATTTAGACTTATATTGACAACTAAATCTCAAATAAAATAAATGTTAATCTCAATATGTTCGGTATGAACATGAGAGACAGAATCCACAGTAAGAAAAGTAGCTCCTAGATTATCACAATACAAGAGTTTCTTGATGTCAGAGAGACCAATTTCATTGAGAAAAGAGTTGATCCAACAGAGTTCAACATTACCAAGGGTAATACTTGTGTATTTAGCATTAGTACTAGACCTAGCAATAATAGGTTACTTTTTAGAACTTTGAGAAATTAAAAGACCCAGAAAAATGCAATAATTAGATGAAGATTGGTGATTATTAGGGCTACCCACCCAATTAACATCAAAATAAGTAAGTAACGTTAAGTGAGTAAGTTTAGTTAAATGAGGTCATAGGATGGAGTAGAGCTAAGCTACTATAGAATGCGTTTAACAACTATCTAGTGGACATTGAAAGGGAAGTGCAAGAATTGATAAACTTTGTTAACAACAAATTGTATGTCTAGTTTGGGGAGATAAAGATATTGAAGGAATCTAACATTACAAAAATACTCAGTAGGGTCAAAAAGAGGAAGCCCATGAATTTTTGAGACAGGTAGTGATAAGGTAATGAGACTAGCTATAAGTTTTAGAGAATTAAGATGAGTTCGATAAAGAAAATCACAAGCATATTTTGATTAAGTGAGAAGAAGACCAATGGACATTAATGGAGCTTCAATTATAAGAAAGTAGTGAAGAGGGCCAATGTCTTTAATGATAAAGGTAATATAGAGATCATAAAGGAAAGTCTTGTGAAGAACCTATTAACAAGATATCATTCATATAAACAATAATAACGGTGGTATGAGTTGAGTTCGAGTGAATAAAAAGAGAAGTATCTAGTTTGGATGAAACGAAGCCAAGGTTCGTAACTTTTTAACTTAATTTGTGAAACCAGGCCCTAAAAGGCTTGAGACCATAAAGAACCTTATGAAGATGTGAGGATGATTAAGGTCATCAAAACTAGGAGTTAATGCATAAAAATATATTATTGAAGATTTCAATGTAGAAATTTATTATTGACATCAAGTTAACAAACCAACCAGTTTTTAGGGAAAGCAAAAGTAAGAATGATGTGAATTATAGTTGGTTTAACTATTGGACTAAAAGTGCCTCTGTAATCAAGACTAAGGGGTTGATAATAGCCTTTGACAATAAATCTAGCTTTGTAGTTATTGAGAGTGCCATTAGTGTTAAGTTTGATTAGGAAGATCCATTTGTAGTCGACAATCTTTGCACTTAAACGGGTAGGAACAAGAGACTAAGTGTTATTATAATGGAAAATCTTGAACTCGTCAAGCATCTCTTGATGCCAGTGAGCGAATTTGTTTGCTTGAGTAAATGAAATGGGGTCAGGTTTAGGAGGTGTAATGGTAGTGGTGTTGTAAGTAATATGATTAGGAAAAGTTTTGAGTTTGTGAGTGTGATCACGAGTTTGAGTGAGTACTAAGTGAGAGGAAGGTGGCGGTGTTTGAGGTTCTGGTAATAATGAGAGGAGAAGTGATGCTGCAGCAATATGTGATTATGGAGTTCTAGAAATACGCAGTGAGTAAGGATTAGGATTTTTGGAGAGTGGATAATAAATTGAAATGTAGTGGTAAAAAAAAAGAATGAGGATGAGAGGAAGAAGAGGTGGGCATTAGATGAGGGAATTGAGTTTTAAGGAAACGAACATGACCAGAAATATATATTATATCAATTGAAGGATCAAGACAACTATATATTTTATAATTAGGAGCATAACCATAAAATACATATGGAATATATTTTGGTGTGATTCTTTTAGGTTTGGTTGAGCTAGAAAAAGGAAAATATGTACAACCAAAAATATAAAGATGATCAAGTTTAGGAAGTGCATGAAAAAGAAGTTTGTGGAGATTTGTAATGTAAGGTGGAGGAGGTAGGAGATTAATGAGATAAACAATAATAAAAAAGCCACAAAATAGTAGCAATTGGGAATAGAGCTACGAAGAAGAAATGTGATCCCAGTTTTAGTAAAATGATGAATTTTTTATTATTATGGAGTACAAGGACATCATATGTGAAAAATAATGCTATGAGTGGTAAGAAAATGAGCAAATGATCCTTTAACGAATTCAGAGGCTTTATTATATGGAAACATTTTAATTTTAATGGAGAATAAGTTTTTAGTAGTGACTTTGGAGGTATATCTACTAAAATCATCAATAAAAATTATAAAGTAACATTAATCAAATAAAGATAAAGAGGGAGAAGGTTTTGTATAGATTCCAGTAGGTGAGATAAATGGAAGATGACAATTTTTTTCTTAAAGACATAACGTAGAATCAATATTGATGGTAGACACTTTGAGTGATTGAAATAATTTAGAGAGAATTTTACTGCATAGATGATTGAGACATTGTTGCCAAATGTGCGGAGAAACTTTATGAGTAGAGAGTGCAATGAGATTTGTGAAATGAATAGTAATCTTTAAAGGATAATGATTATTGTAGATGCTTCGTGTGAGGAGCGGAGTCTTGGTTGAAAGGTCCTTCAAATTATAGCCAAAGGGATTAAATTCAATCAAATAAGAATTATCATTAACAAATTATGTCACATAAAGTAAATTAGTTGTAAGATAAGGAACAAAGAGAGTATTTCATAAATATAAAGGTCTATGGTGGGTAGGTAAGGTTAAAGAGCCTTTAGAGGAAATAAAAAGAGTATTAGCATTTTCGACAACCTCTTCTAGTTAGTGCCTTGATTTGGTTAAACCAAGTCAACAAGATAGGAGTTAGGTGTCACGTGGGAGGAAGCAGTTGTATCTGAAAGCCATTTTGTAATTTCACTAGAAGGATTGGTGGATAGGATTATTCTGGGTTAAATATTTAGAGCGAAAAAGACAAATTGAATTGAGGTCAGTTCATTAATAGGGATGTTAATTTTGACCCAGTCCGGCCTGATTTTGACCCAAGTTGACTAAGCCACGAGTCAAAATAATTCGACCCAACTAAAACAACGAAAACAACATCGTTTTGTAATTTTTTAAAAAATAAGGATAGGCTAGGCTAGCACCCGACACCAAGGGTTGGGCTAGGCCAAGAGCGGCCCAGGCCCGACTCGACCCATTGACATCCCTACTCATGAAGAGGGGTTAAGTGATTATTTTTAGATCACATGTATAAGAAAAGGCATGTAACAACTATATGGCCAAATTTTTTTACAAATTTGACACTTTGGAGGTCTTTGATTAGAATTGGGTTAAGAATGATAAGGGAAAGGTGGGCTATTGAAAGGGATACGAAGCTAAGTTTGCATTATAGTGCAGGGTGGAAATATGAGTGAATGGGTTTGTAGGTTAGGAATTTGGAGGCAAGCCATTAAGTCTAAAAAGCACCAAGTCTTTAGAGGAGACAAGGTCACCGATGGTTGATAAGCCTTCAGCTGTTGATGCGATAAATGTTAGGTAATCAGTGAAGGAAGAATCGACTTTTCTAGTACATCTAAGCAATGATTTTTAGGTTGTCATCTGCTGGAGAAAAAGTCTTCAGTGTGGTCCAAAAAGCTCGAGTGGTTCCACAGCCAAGAGCTAGTGAGATCATATTAGAGGTGAGGGTAGCGATAAGGCAATAGTAGACAAATTTGATCTTCTTTGCCAACCCAAGAATTCCGTCACAGGAGTTAAGGTACTAGCAGTAGTGTTGTTATGCTTCAATGGTGGGGAGATTGACTTAATAACGTATCAGAGTAAATCACAAGTGAGTAGTATAGATTTAACCTGATTTCTCTAAATTAACCGATTGAACATAGGTTTTCTAGATTAATTTTGTGAGTGAGTTTGAGACTTGTAGGTATACTTGTGTGGATTGAATGGTGTAGATGACAAGGTTAGGAGGGATAAAAAAATGAAAAAAAATGTGAAGATTACACTCAAGTGGGCTCTGATACGATGAAATAAATAAATATGCGATATATTTGATTTAAGTTTAGAGTATATTTTATGTGAAGGTGTACAATGTTATTTATACATGTAAATTAGTTTAGTGCTAAATATAATGATTTGAGTTTAACATATTTAAGGAAATTACAACAAAGCGATAAGATTTAAATCAAGGGGGTTACAACAAATTAGTATAGATAAGAAGAGATAAAGTGAATTTAAGCTTTTAAAAAAAAAAAGACTCTGAAACTTCCAAATTATGTTTTGAAATTTTTGACAAATCTAAGGTTCAATAGTCAATATAATAAAAGTTTAACAAAAAAAAAAGTGTAACATCAACAAAAAAGATAACCCACTGTAATATGTAATGAATTAGAAAATAGATAATTATTGATGATCAAGGAGTAGTATTTGGATGACAAGTCATAACTCCAAAATTATTGTGTTTAGAGATGATAAAAAAGTCCAAACCGATTTAATTGGACTAAAGTTTGAGTTGAGGTTAAGGTTTGTTTTTTTAAATTATGAGATTTGAATCAAGTTTAAGAAACTTCGGATATAAAAGTTATAAGCAAAATTAGGTCGTTTTTAATAAGATGATACAACTTTTATTTTTAATTTAAAAAATAAAAAATGGACCGAAACAAATTAAGACAAAAATATTTAGAGCAGGCTTAGACGTGCGCGTCATTACTTGTTAGTCTTTGCTTAAGATTTGTTGTTTATTACTTTCGGATACATTGAATGTAGACGGTGTTGTGCTCATCTAAGCATGAAGACATCAATTACATCATGAGACGCTGAGAAGAGATGCAATGGAAACCAAAAATTTGAGAGAAAGGACCAAGTACACAAAGCAAAGAAAAATTGAGCATGGACTGACACATGTCCATTTAAAGCATTTACTTTCTATGGCCCCAATGAAGATAATTTTCGTTTGGACTTGGACTTGGAGACATTTGGTTCTAATTTTAGAATTTGTTGTATAATGCAACCCTAGGAGATCATTTTATTAATAAATGATATAGGTTATAAGGTCATTTTAAAAAATAAAAGGGACTATTTAATTTATAATATAATTAACTGAAAATAATTATTATCTCTAACTTTGAAATTTTTAATATAAACAGATTCTAAAGTTTCAAAATTTAAATAAAGGCTTCAAAATTAAAGGGTATTTAATTTATAATTAATATTTTTAACAAAATGATGAAGCATATAAAAATAAATGGGATTTTTTCACTAAAACAAAATTGTAGCTTATAAGGTAAAGAAATTGTATTATTAGTCAATTATCTAGATGGTGCAAGAGATTGTGTTTAATTCAATAATTGGTACCGTAAGAATTAGTCAATTATCTATAATGGACCTTACCACTTATGCGGATATCATTGAATATAAGTACAAAAATAAAATTTATATAGTTTAATAAAAAATCAGTTAAACATGAGTTTCGTAACTTAAATTTATTCATTTTTAATCCACCAATTTGTCTTATCAATTAAGTGGACAAAATTAGGACGTGTGTCCTCTTCAATCTTTTCTTTATTCTACACCTAACACCTTATGCTTGCTACGATTATGATTCTAGTTTCCATTGATTAGCTCACCTGATATGCTTCGTCGAAACTTCAAAGTAGGTGGTGTTGGGTGGCCACTGCACTTGACGAAAGCATGTGACCCAAGCAAAGCCAAATTTATTAACTAGTAAATTCCAATACACAGGCTGGTATTACATGTAAAACCATCACTCAGAACCCTGACTTGTAACCTTGAAATGATCTATTTGGATGTTCTCTATCTCTTGCCTTTTGAAGTCACTGCGATTCCTGCTAGCAAAGAACTTACCCCAGTTGAACTCCTTGTACTTTGCAGGGTTTTGGTCGTTTATTAGCTCATCCACAGGCTTAATCTGGGCATAATGAGAAGGGAAAAAGAAAAATGGAAGTGAAAACCTCTCTTTCTGGGAATTTACCACTACCCTGTGCTCTGCACTCCAGTACTTGTCATTGCTCCAGACCTGCATAATGTAACATGCATTAAATAGCACAATATTTGTTTTTCTTCATCTTCTAACATTTCCAGGCCAACCGTAAATCTTCTTTAAACATCAATACCGGTGGACTACAGATTGTTGTATGTAGTAAAATGTCAAAAGGATTGACATTTGATTATGAGGAATCCAACTAAGCTTAGGGAAGATTTGGTAACACTACCTGCATACAGTTGCCAATGTTGATTATGAATGCATCTGGTATTGGCTTAACTGGGATCCATTCTCCATCTGATCTGCGACTAATTTCAAGTCCTCCAACATCATCTTGAGCCAGAACAGTCAAGGCACCGCCATCCTTGTGCCGACCAACACCTAGAGCCAAGTGAGGGGCAGGACAAGGAGGGTAGTAATTAAATCTGCAGAAACTAATTTGATCTTTGAAGTATCCACTTAGTCCATCAGCAGGCAATCCCAAGCTTAAAGAAATAAGTTCCAGTAACTTGAAACCTAGTTTTTCCACCTCCCTGGAGTATTCTTGGCATACCTCTCTGATCATGACAACCATCCAAGTCTCATGAAACAATTTCAAGACTGGCTAAAAACTGGAAATTATTGGATTTTAACATCTAAAGGATTGAAACATGGATTAACTTTTTAGCTGCAAATCTAGTTAGTATTGTTTAACAGAGTACTTTGCCATCAAATTACCTGAATTCAGGTGGGTAGTGAGGCCACTGATTAGTCAGAGTTCTTAGTTGCTTGTCATCAGGATCAGCAGATGCTGGAATAAAAGAAGGATCAACCACCAAATAATCAAACACCTCCTTCCAGTCTCTGACATTTTTGGTATGCTCACTGTCGTAGAATCCCATAGGATACAACTCATCTCTCTTCACCTTCTTTTTCTGTTCGAGTGGTTGATCAAAAAACTCTTTGGCCACCTTCTCGATTCTTCTCCTTAGTTCCACTGACACCCCATGATTTATCACCTGGAAAAATCCCCACTTTTCGCATGCACTCCCAATCTCTGAGACGATTTTTTCCGTGTCTCCAGGGTTCGAAACGGAGAGATTAATAACTGGGATTTCATCAACTTCTGTTGTCCTGAATTTAGGCCTGTATTCTGCTTCTTGAATGAAAGCCACATCAATCTCTCCCATGGCTGCAATAGTCGGTAGAAACAATCTCTTGGAAATAAGTCAGTGGAGGTAATATCGTGTCAGGAAGCGGGTTAAGGTTTTCAAACGCATAAAACTAAAGACAAATGCAATTCATTCGTAATAAACTAAAATAAAAAACCGTGGTAGGTGGTTGGCAACTTTTGATGATTACTTGAAATGGAGGTAGAAAATGCCAAAGAAGAGAAAACTCAGGTCCACATGCAAGGCAACTTTTTCTACGAATTGTAGTTGCCTGTGGCAGCACAATCAAACGGGTTAAAGAAGCAGGTAGCAGTGGTTCTTTTCAAAGGATAGGAAAACACGTACAAGGCTTTTTGGTGGCTGCATTGACTATTGGCTCTGATAAATAGTACATAAATAGATTCAAATTATTTGTTCTTTTTTTTCCAAGCAAATTATTTGTTTTTATTATTATGTTTCTACCCTATTTTATAAGCATTTATTTATTGTGATTCTATTTATTGAATGAAAGGATGCTTATAAAATAGGATAAGAATATGATAATAAAAACAGGTGATCAGTTCTCACTCAATTCAGTTGCATACCTGAAAATTTTATCTCGAATCATTTCTGTTAATATTTTAATTAAGAGTTAATTAATCATAAGATATTATGTGTCAATTAGATTTTTTGTTAATTAAAATAATACTATTTAATGTGCAATATTAATCCATTTTAATAGTAATTAATTATACTAACTTGTAATTTC